>JADRCD010158532.1:0-32582 GCA_019843815.1 Montemys delectorum
AAGAAGAAGAAGAAGAAGAAGAAGAAGAAGAAGAAGAAGAAGAAGAAAACCTTTCACTGTGTACTGTGAAATAATAAAAGTAAGTAGTTTAACAGCAGGCCCATGATGGATGCTGCCAGGAAGAGCTAATAAATATGTTAGGATGGCAAATACCAGTTGGAACTACTCTGGGCCAGCTGGATGTCCTAGCACCCTACGGGACAAAACAACTCGTCACAATTTCCTGAGTGTGAAGAGCGTACAAGAAGGACAAAAGATTGTGTGTCCGACTGAGTGAAGTTTAACAATAATTCGAAGTGTTGCAATGTAGCTCCTTCATTGCCCTCCCTGATTCAAATGAGAGCACAGCTTACGCACGACTCTGAAAGTGTGCACACCGAGCATACTTTACCTGTTCTGAAAGGTGTTGTTGACTATGGCACTGAAGACAAGGCGGTCTCCAACTGTGGATGGTCCCCGGAATTTAAACATATCCACAGACTTCAGAAAGGGATGCCCATGACACAGGCGGCTAAGGGAACAAGGGGGGGCGGGGATGGGAGAAAAGAGGTGATGACCTTCTTCCATAGTATTCTCATAAACAACTGATTTATGGAATGGCTTCCCTAGACAAGCAAGCAACCTGTTTTCTAAGGAAACAACTCCTCTGACTCTAAAGAACTATGTGTGGAGAGGAGCTACACACAAAAAGTGCAACAAACTGGGTATTTCATGAAAATGGTTCCTTGGCATTGTTCTTGTGCTCAGTGGAAGTCCCTCCCAAAGCAAATTAATGCTTTTTGTTGTCATCGAGTGTCACATTCATCCTGACACCTCTTGATGAAAGTCCTAGGACACTGTGACTTGTGAATCAGGGTAGGGCATGAGCGATGACAACTGGTGGCTAATACTGATCACATTTGTTCCTCGGCTTCCCTGTTCAGTGAATTTACCCACAGATCAAGAACCAAATTTTTCCTTGATGGAAAAAACTGCCTGGGTTGGTGCATACAGCAAGAAAAGCTACAGAATATACATTTCACAGGTTTTGTGCAATTTTAAAAAAGAAATGCACTTCAAGCCACTACTCCTGTTCCCCGAGTCCCATGCCAGGGCCAACGCTGGCTGAGAACCTTGCAGAAATGGTGGCAACTGTCTCCATCCATGCCATGATCTGCCCGCCAAACGTGTTTCCGTGGTGGTTTGCGTGGGGTGGGAGGACAAGCTCGATGCTCTGGACAGCGGTGCCCATGGTGGTGGCCGTTCCTTCTTCTTCATTACAAATGGGATCTGTGAGTGACCACAGAGACAGTGGGGTCAGCCATGGGATCTTGTCTGGATTTCCCCTTCCCTGCAGCAAACACAACTCTGACGCTTTCAGATAGATGGCATTTCCATAAAACCTTACATCAAGGACGTGAGTGGGTTCTGTAGAGTAGCCTACCTCTGAAAAGCATCTACTTCCGGCATTCTAGGTTGAGCTAACAGGGCCAGAGGGCCCTTTAAGAGATAGGTCTTAGCTGGGCAGTGGTGGCGCGAGCCTTTAATCCCAGCACTTGGGAGGCAGAGGCAGGTGTATTTCTGAGTTCGAGGCCAGCCTGATCTACAGAGTGAGTTCCAGGACAGCCAGGGCTATACAGAAAAACCCTGTCTTGAAAAATCAGAGAGAGGGGGTGGGGGAGGTGTCTTGCAAAACCATCAGAATTTTGATTAAATAATGGTTCCATTTAAATTGGAGCCTTTTGTGGTGGAGAAGGACATGGGGGGGCAAAGAAGGGTAGTTTTTTTTTTAAGATTTATTTATTATACATACATAAATACATAATGTAGCTGACTTCAGATGCACCAGAAGAGGGCATTACAGAACTCATTACAGGTGGTTGTGAGCCACCATGTGGGTTCTGGGATTTGAACTGAGGACCTTCAGAAGAGCAGTTAGTGCTCTTACCCACTGAGCCATCTCTCCAGCCCCCAAGAGTAGACATTTTGATGATGGCATGTCATTATTTTGTTGGTGATGATAGTTTTATTGTTGTATGCCTATGCACAAACTCAAGTTGCATGCTTTAAATATGAACCATCTTTTGTATGTCAATTAAACTTCAGTAAAGTCACTAAAATAAAGAAGTCTGAAATCTGAGGGGCCACTGACAGAATGCTGCTGTAGGGAGGAGAAAGATCTCTGCACCCCAGGGGCCATGCTAGGTTAACAGAGCCCAGCAGGCAATGTGTTCATGTAAACCCAGCTGTTATTAACAGGAAATGAGTTGTCATGAGAGAAGTTTCTTCTAATTGATCAGAGCTTGGCTCTAGGCTCCTTTAGCTCCACTTTATAAGGGGATTTTTAGATCATAACTAATTGGTGATCTATTTCTTTTATGTTTTCCTTCCCTCTATTGATCATTCCAGTCTTTTGCTTAAAATGTGGCAACTAGCTCCCTTGCCCTAGATGAACTCTCAGATCCTCCCTGTGACCTACAAGCTTTCTGTCCCCCCCAGCCCATGTGACCATCAGCTCCCCCAGCCAGGCAGCCTCCTCTCTTTGCTGTGCACATTGGCCTTTTACCAGTGACTATGAAGAACACTGTCCTTGAAACCAGGACATTTCCACAAGCCCCTTCTGTCTGCTGCACCCCAGCCCTACCATTTCCTATGTCTTCTCCCACTTAACTTTTATTCCATCCTGGATCACATCAGTGATCTCAGAGGTGCCTTCTTTCTACAAAAACACGTGGTAACTAGGGCTGGGAGACAGTGAAGCACTTGCTGCACAAACTTGAGAACCTGAGTTGGATCCCCTAGAACCTACATGTCAAAGCCAGGTGCTGTGGTATGACCTTATAACCCCAGGATTAGGGAAGAGGGGCAAGGAAAGTCCCTGGGGCTTGCCATATGTTAGTTTAGATTAATCTGGAACTGGTGAGTTTCCTGTTCAATAAGAGACTTGTCTCAAAAAACTAGGGTAAGGAGTTATTGAGAAAATACTACTATTGACCTGCTTCCACACACAAGCATACATTTTCATGTACACTTGCATACAAATATGTACACACTCCAATAAAGCTATATGTATGTGTGTGTGTGTGTGTGTGTGTGTGTGTGTGTGCAATGATTAGCCATGCTAATTTTTGCAATACCAGCACTAACAAAGATTTGTTGAATGAATAAACGAACTTGACCCTGCTGAGTCATTCCACATTGTGGTCCCTACTCTTAGTAGACTACTTCAAGGAAATGCTATGGCCATACCGCATCACATAAGAAATGCCTGCTGCTTACACTAGATCTCATTCCTCTTCCGCTTGCTTAAACAGTATTATCGACATGCAAGTTCTCCAATTAAGTGGGTGTGAAATAATATATCGTGTTGGTTATAATTTGCATTTCATTGAGCACTAATGAGGTCCAACATCTTTTCATATGTACATTAAATATCCTTGCTTAATTAAATATCTATATCATTTGCTTCTATTCTACCTCTGGAAGTTCAATTAACAAATATTAGATTCTCAACACACACTCACACATAAACAGACACACATGCCATTTATATATCTTGTTTCTTTATTTTGAGATGGAGTCTTAGCTATGTAGTCTAGGATGTCTTTGAACTCCTTTTACAGCTTTAGTCTATTCTATGTCTTGCCTGTTTCACAGCCTCAAACTTGCAGTGATTCTCCTGCTTCAGCCTTCTAAATGCTGGGGTTACAGGCATCATCCACCATGACCAGTTACATATATACATTGATAGACACTCTCCTTGTTTCTTTGTCAAACTTTTTAGTTCATCTCTTTGCTCTTGAATTGCACACTTAATTTGCACTCCTTTCTCATCTAACTGAGTACATAATGCCACTGTGCATTGGCTCCAAGGCCTCACGGCTGCTAGGCACACACTCAAGCACAGACTACATTCCAAGCCCTCTTACTCGTTAAGTTCCAGTGGCCTTGTTACATCATCTCCTTATATGAATGGTCTTAATACTTTGTGATTCTGGTGTCATTTCTAGATCTTTGGGTCTTACTGATTTCAGTCCCCTGCGATATTTTTTTTTTAAATCCCTATTGCCTGGAAATTATCTGAGGAGACCGATGAAGCTGGATTAAAGTCTCTTTTCCCCAGCGGATTTGTATATCCTGTCGCTGATTGCAGTGAGGCTAGAACATCGTCCACATTGTACTAAAGTTCACATGATCAGCTTCTACCCGGGCAGCTCGTGGATTTCCAGCACCAAGTCTGCAAGAAGAGAATCTTGGGACTGGATTCTCAAAGGGAACAATTCCTCCATACCGCCAGGGCTACTGCTAAAACAGAAGGGCACCCACCAGGGCTCTCTGAAGGGGTGGGGACTATATGTGGACACGGGGAGGGTCCTTAGGATATTACAGCCTCCCATGATTTCCAGGTTCACCTTTAAACCTAAGATAAGTACCTGGGTCTTCCCACAGCCCGTGGTTTTGGGTACCTGCAGGTCCCAGAGTTAATGCAGGGGGCAGAACAGCCTCTCTCTGCTTCTTTTATGTTCTCAAGCCACTGTTGACGTCATTGCTTTCCTTTCCTTTATGCCTCCCAGGACAGACTTGCAAACAAACTGTAGATTTTCCCCAGATATCAAGACTACTACATTGCTATAAACAAAACTGGTTTGTTTTCTGGGTGATTTCATTTTTTTTTTAAAGACACACAAAATCCTAACCTAACTTCTATTTATTTTCAGTTTTCTAAGTATTATTCAGAACTGGATCTTGCTATGCTGTACAGGCTGGCTCAGAACTCCAGAGTTCAAGCAATCTTTTGGCATCAGCCTTGAGAATATCTGGGATTCAGGTGCATGTCACCGTTCCCTGCTCTCTGATTGCAAAATTGATTTTATTAGATGAGATTCTAAAAACAGGATGAGTTAGTGCTGATTGAGATATTTTCAGTTTAATATTGCTTGTCCAAATGGTATCATTTTATCCAGAAGAAAACATTAACTCTGTTTACTTAAAACTGTCTATAAATTATATTATAAAATGATAAAACTCTAAGTGCTTAACTATTTAACTGTTGCATTGTCAGAGCATGTACATGGCTATCCATAGCAGCTGGGAGGAAGAATCACTCTTTAACTGGATGTCTTCTCCTGCATTGCAAATTCCTTACCCTGCACATGCACTATTGATTTTTAAATGATAATAAAATAATTACAGAATAAAAAATTAATAGGGATCTTAAAATCTGAAAAATGTTTAAAAAAAAAAAAACAAAATTAGGCAGTTTCTTCTTTTCTGAGGAGTAATGAAAGAAAAAGTCACTCACTTCCTGAAAAGGCATAAGCAACACACACAGGACAACTGGGGAATCACTCCTTGTAGGTTAAACACGTACAGGTATCAGCTATGCCTCGTATGCAGAAGTACACGGAGGACCAGTATCTTCTGTGTGTCTTCTTGTAGATTAAACGTCAATCAATGGGGGAAAAAAACCCAGAGCATCCCCAGGTCCAGAGAACAACTCAGGTTAACAGACCTGACTGGCCCTAAGTCTAGTTAAACACTCCTTATTCTGCAAGCCAAGTGATGGAGTTCAGTGGCTGCCTATTGACTGTTTTAAATACATTCTTTCATCATCTTACTTGGTCAACTTCACGTTTGTTCTGTATTGTTTTTTTAGATCAGGAACTTTGACCTGAATTTGGGTAACTTTATTCTAGCTCTTGTTTTCCTTCTGTACCTCCAGAGGGATCAACCGGGGCAAGGCACTGAGGGTCTGATTTCGTACTGACAAATTGCAATTAAAATAGCCCAAACTTTAATTCTCTCCAACTCCCACCAATCCAGGGGTACAACAACATGTTCCATCATCCTTTTACAAAATCTAATCTCATCTTTCCACTTTTCGTCTGAAAATATAGAGGCTGAAATTAACATTGTTCGTTTCCTTCCTTCACACCTCAAAGGGTGGAAGGCGCTTAATCAGTCTGACATTCTGATATTATAGATCCCATAGTTCAGTAAGGACAATCTGTCTACCTTCGTTTAGAATATGTTTTCTAATTTCAAAAGTCTCTCTGAGACCTAGGGTTGGAAGTAGACAGACCACATGCCCTATCACACCCTGAAATGTCAGAGCCCATTGTTCTTTCTTTAAGAAAAATTGCTTTTAAGGGCTGTGGTATTACTGGGGGCACAGGAATTAGTAATATTTCCAAAGTGAAGATCAAGTTGATATGACAGAGTTAAGTTGTTTCATTAAGAAGAATATAGGATAATCTATGCTCGGATAGGTTAAGTTAAACCTATGAGAAACAGTCGAAAAATAATCTCTAATTCTAAACTGAAGCAAGCACTGAATGGCCATGAGATTTTATTTACCTCAACTTCCTTCTTGTAGCTCCTCTCTCTAACTCCTTCCCACCCCTTCAGCCATCCTCCACTGGGCCACGGAATCTGGACCCTGGACTTCTTCAATCACTGTCTACATTATTTTAAAATGATTCACATGCCTGCAACTAGGGTATGAATTGTTCAAGGGCAAAGGTCTTGCATCATTTTTGCATTCTTATGGGGCAAGCATGTTCCTAGCAGGTGGTGGGCAGTAATACATCAGTCCTAGATGAAAATAAGCAGTCGAGTGTTCTTTATTTCTTGATGCTGAGTGTGAAGGAGCCAGACATCCACAGGACAACTCATGGAGCTCATCCTCGTCCACAATCGCACAGTTATAACATCCTGCTCCTCCAGCAAGCACCAGATCACCTGGTCAGCCCCTTGCTCAGCCCAGGGTTGCTTTTTCCCTCATGAGAACTCTTGCTCTAGAGTTCTCATAAGTCAAAAGGCTGGAAAATTATCCTTGAGACATTGATGTGATGACTGGAGAGAGTGAAGCAGATTCTGGATACACACAGACTTTAGAACTTCCCTCTGAAATTACCAAAGAATTTAATGACTCTTCCATGACTTTATTCCTAAATTCCCTTAAAAATTCAGGTGGTATAACTGCCCATCAACAGAGGCACTTTTAAAAAGCAGTGACTATGGGGCAAGGAAGGCCAGTGAAGGCAGACTAACTGCACAGACTCACTGAGAGCCATGGTAAGTACCAGCATGTTCCCGAGGCAGAAGCAAGGGACTTGGTCGTCTCATTCGCCTTCCTGGAGTTTTCATGGTGAGATGGCAAGGTGCACTTGGGTTGATTGCCTTCTTTGGCTTTGTTTTTTTATTAATGGTTGTCTGGTCTGCCTTAGTGCTATTCTCACAGTTCAGATATTTCACGCCTCAGGAAAAATGCATTTGAAACACATCTCGGAACTGAGACCATCTTTGCAAAGAAAGAGACTCTTCTTAGCACTGTAATTTAATGATAATGTCTCTTCTTCCAAAAGCATAACTGATAGTGACTATCACTCTTTATGAAGTTAGTAAGTCATACCAGCACTCAGGAATTGTGAAGAGCAACATCCACATGAATACTCATTTTTTTTTCCTTAAAGCCAACTTCTACTTCAACAATGACCATATCAACCATCCTGATCAGCCTGGAATCACAATGAAGTTTACTATCCTGGAAAGCAGTGTCCATTGACCCTGAAGGCCATGAACACTGAGCTAGATCCATCTTCTCTCCTACCCAGTGGGTTCTGGTGCAGTTGTCCCATGACCCTAGTGATGCCTCCTGGTCATCATGAGGCCTCCAGACTTCTGACACTCTACCTTCTCTTCTTGTCCTCTTCCTTCTCCCCATTCTATCCTGGCCTATTGCCATCCTTTGCCTCCCTTTCTCTTTTCTGTGCCCTCCTTCAGAGTCAGTGAAGCTGGAACTTCTGTGAGCCCCTCTAGTTCCCAGAAATGGTTCACTCCATCTCCTGTCTTGTACATGTGCTCTAGGAAAGCCCCCTTCCTGCATCACATACACAGTGAGGGTGTAGACCTACTCACCACTGAACCTGCTGCTTTCCTTCATAATGTTGCTAAAGGTGTTCTCATGCTGTAATCGGACTTTCCTTCTTTCTGAAGCCAGATTGTGCTCAACTTGCTCTTGCTCCGTTTGAAGCAGGACAGGTTTTAAGTGAACCTAGAGGAAAAAAGTTTATCTTTAGATTTGTCATTCACTGCCTCCTTAAATTATGGATGCCCAATGTGAATTTTGCAAAAGCAGATGCCACACCATATGGTTTCTGACTCAAGTAAAGGGAGTGTTTATTGGTGATTCCATGAAACATTCTGGTGAAATCTTTTCTTCAAATGTTTTCAATTAAAAGGCCAAAATGGGCTTTGTTCTTTCTCATTTGAAAGCTGCACTTGTTTATTTTTCTCATTTTATAATATTTTTCCAGTGGAATTACAGAATATAAAATTCTATAAAATATGAAATCAACAAATGAGGTGTGAGATTATAATGTCACTGAATTTTTATTATAATTTTTCCTGTCTTTTGCAAAATTAAGACATCAAAGGAAGGTAATAAAGGTATTCCAGAGAAAATTATCTTGTACCAAGAGCTATTCTAGATATGGAGATTTTTATCAAAACAGTGTCTAATAGGGAAACAAAGAATCAATATGTTATCGTAACACTTCATCTGCCCTCCAGAAACCCTGGATACATCAGAGTCCAGGCTCCAGCTCCACCAGAGATGCCCATGTGCTGATTCTATGTGGAAAGATCTTGGCAACTCCAGGATACCTCCAGTCTGAACTTCACCCTTCACCCAGATATGGGTGAAAAATCAAATGACTCTTACTGTGCTGTTTAAAGTCCAAAGCTCCCTACATTGCCTATCTCGGTTGTTGGCATGTGTAGATTGACCGTGACTCTGCCAGAGTTGCCTACCTCAGTTGTCAGGAATGTGTACAATGGCAGTAGCTCTACATTTTCACAGTTTGGTTGCATGGACAGCAGAATATATTAGGTGGCCTGGGAAATTTATACCTAGGCTTTCCTGAAATGAAGACCCTTGCATCCATCATGATGAGTCCTCGTCCACAAAGTACATTATATGTGCCTGAAAGGAACTTGAGAGCAAGTGCTGCCTGTAGTTGAAAGGTGGGTGGGCCATCTTTTTCCCACTGTTTCATTTCCTTCCATACAATTCAGTCTTGTGAGTCCTCCTAATTACTTGGCCTGTTTAACTGTTGAACCAAATCTTGTTAATCATTGCCAGCTTTATCCTGAGATAAACTCATTTTGAACAGAGATCCTACTATTTCTTGTGGTGCAGACCAAACCATAGCCTTTCACATCTCTCTACATGTTATGCTACGGAATGAGAAAGTACCAACTGGAAAATTAGTTGATCTGGAAAAGGTGCTTTGCAGTTTATGTTGATTGAAGTAGCCAGTTACAGTAGCACCATCGTCTCTGTAGAGAAGGGACTGAGAAGTCCCAGCATGAGCCTATTCCAATTGTTCCTAAATCCAAAAAGGAGAGGTTTGAGGCTGAAGGGGAAAAGATGACCTTTTCTCCCAGGTAAGGCAGTGAGTGGTGATGTAGCCATCCATTTGCTGTCAAGTATGGGAACTCTGTACCCAGTCCCATAACATCCTTATTCTGAAAAGTTTAAAGATTTTGAGATATTCAAGAAGAAACTAAAGCAAGACCTCTTTTACTGCTTAGATTTTCATGAACTGAATAGGTCCAATTTGTGGCCCAGGAAGGTGCACTTTTTAGATCATTTAAGAAAGAAATGTGCTTTTCAGTCTGGAAAGTAGTATCCTTGGGCAATGGAAACTTGCTGGCAGCACATTTAATATGAGGTGTATAGTACAGAGTGACTTCTGTGGGGTCACCTGCCAGGCAGGGATGGCGGTGCTCTGGCCCTGCTGTGCCCTCAGCACAGGTTTGGAGCA
Organism: Montemys delectorum; assembly: GCA_019843815.1. Lineage (NCBI taxonomy): Eukaryota > Metazoa > Chordata > Mammalia > Rodentia > Muridae > Montemys > Montemys delectorum. The sequence continues at coordinate 9,810 of JADRCD010158532.1, forward strand.
GCTGCAGAGCGTGGTTAGTGGCCAGCTTCACTGGCTGCAGTGGAAGCCTGGCTTTGTCCCAGCTGCGTTGACATAGGAGACACTCTGAGGGAGAGTTCAGACGCAAGGGAGGTGTGAGCAGTAGACCTGGCCGTTGGGCAGGAGAAGCCACCTCACCTACTCTTTGACGATTCTTGAATGGAATGCTCACATAATAATTTGAATTATAACATATTTCTTTTTTTTTTCTTTTTTCTTTTTCTTTTTCTTTTCTTTATTTTTTAATCTACACTCCAGATTTTGTTCCCCTCCCAGTCCACCCTCCGACTGTCCCACATCCCATACATTCTCCCCTCCCTCTGTCTCCATGAGAATGTCCCCACCCCCAACCCATCAGACCTCTAAACTCCCTGGGGCCTCCAGTCTCTTGAGGATTAGATGCATCTTCTCTGACTGAACCCAGACCCGACAGTCCTCTGCTGTGTATGTGTTGGGGGCCTCATGTCAGCTGGTGTATGCTGCCTGGTTGGTGATCCAGTGTCTGAGCGATTTCTGGGGTCCAGATTAATTGAGACTGCTGGTCCTCCTACAGGGTCACCCTCCTCCTCAGCTTCTTCCAGCTTTTCCCTAGTTCAATCACAGGGCTTAGCAGCTTCTGGCCATTGGTTGTGTGCAAATATCTGCATCAAATCAAATGTGTTGATTTTCCTTAAGTAGAAGGAATAAAAAGAAACTATGGCGTCCTAAATTGTGGTAGATCTGGGCTCGGGGTGGCTAGGAGCTGGGCAGTGTAACAGGATGCGGTATGTCTTTGAAGAGTGTTTTCAGCCCGGATGTCCTAAAGTTTATTTTTAAACTTCACTGACTCAGCAACTTTGATACTTTCCTGAAGATCTACAAAAATGACGGGACCATGACTTTCAACTCCTTACTGGATTTTTCCTGCTTAAAAAAAAAAATAGTTCAACTTAATTTAAAACTCCATAACCCAAAAAAGAACTAACTCAGTAAGCGATATTTTTGAGAAGTCGATATGACTTCCAGATGATTTAAAACATCGTTTTTCCTCTTTCCTAAATTTGGTCTTTTTTTTTTTCTTTAAGTTATTCCTCTCAAAAGATGTTCTTGGTCAATTCTAAGATGTCAACACAGAATAATACCAATAAATATCAATGAGTAAAAAATCTTGAGCAAGTGAGTCTTACAATAAGAAAAAAGTAATTCTGAAGCAATTGTTCCTCTGTCCCTGGCTTACAAGAAAGTTGTCCGTTCACACAGAAAATGTACCTTTTCTTTGTCAAGTGGTTTAGCTACAAACGTAGAGAAAGCCACACAGAGGAGCTTCTGGTCACCAGTGAACTTGTCCTGGACTATGACCTTGATACTGATCTGCAGGGAAGGAAAACAAACCGTCAGTCACCTCGATAATAGATTCGACTGCATCACACACGTCTCCAAGCTTGCCTTTCAGTTTTTAAATGACATAAGCATTTTAATTTATCTTTGTGACACTACTATCTCAGTGGCAATCTCTACACTATGACAAATGAAACTCTTCTGAGGATAGGAAGACACCATTACCATGAAAAATGTGTGGGATCTAGCTATTTAGAGTATGTTAGGTAAGCCTATTACCCACAGGAAATATTAACTTTTAGGTTAATTTTCTCCCAGATATGCATAGGTTATACTACATATACATGATGTAATATTACACACACACTCACACACATGTAATATTGCATGTGTGTGTTTTTAATATGTATATGCTCATCAATGTTTACATACATCATAAATTTATCATGTTGCATATGAAGTTCTATTTCTTAACAAAAGTTTGCCTTGTTGCAATAAGCATTTTAAAATCATATTACTGGTGAATGCCTTCTCAAGAACAAGACAGCCAACCAGAAAGAGGAACTGCCAGTTTTAACCTTTAGCCATTAGGTTTTATAACCCATGATAACGGGCAGAGAATTGCCATGTTAGCTGCAGCTTGGTTTTCTCCGTTTGTCGCCTTCCGGGACAGCCAGCAAGTGACTGAAGCATTTTGTGAGGATGCTGCAGTGAGGTCTTTCCCTCTGTGCGAATTGCTCTGAAGCTGGCTCTGCAGATTTGCACTCCACAGGAAAAAGACTCAGATTTGGTATAATAAACACTCTCCCCATATCTCAGCCAGATAAGCAACATTATCTTCTAAGAATAATGGGCAAGCTGGGGTATCTCACTGAGTTCAGCACTGAGTAATGAATGATAAAGTGCATGTATTTCTCCATCCTCACCAGGAACCCCATGTACAAAAAGAATCAATAACCCATGACTCACCTTAAGTCACTTAATTTAAAACAGAAATTAGCATATGCATGGCAAATCTTACGTTAACTGGATAATAATAAACCAAATATAAACCAATCATTCCTCACGTCTATAAATAACCCGCACCCACATAGATTTTTTCATGTTAGGGAAACAGACAAGGAAGAATAAAATAAAAGATCAAGCAAGAAAAGCATAGCTACAGCTCTGGAGCAGTAAAGTTCAGACACTATCAGCTACTAGGACAGCGTCCTGAGGTATGTGTGATAGACAAGTGCCTAGAGAGAGGGCATGGGGACTTCACTGTGTTAGGGAAGAGTAGGTAAGACTGGAGTTATACTCCATGAAAAGAAGAAAACTAGATAAGGAGGAGTGGAATATAATATTGCCTTTTTCACGCTAAAGGTAATTCCAAGATGACTGTACCCGAAGGGAACCCCAATTCTGCTGAGTTGAAGAAGCAGAAGGCAAACAGATCAAGGGATCTGAAATTTGCTGGACAGAGTACCAGAAAAGAGATATCTGCATAAAGAGAGAATTCTGGAAATATATCAGTCTGAGCACCCGTATCATGAATCTCACAAAGCCAGACCAGAATAACTTCTGAGGAACCTGCACCACATTAGGGAGTATGGGGTGGATATTTTCAGCTCTTCCACACTCCTAGGAATCTTCTGAGTTCTCTCCAGGCAGACCTCACCAAACATTCGACTTTCATAGAGCCCACAGAAGACCTCGACTTACAAGAGGCCTTCTATTGACTAGTTTTCATTGTAAGGGGAGGAGGTGTGCAAAGGGATGGAGACACAGAGTTTAGGTAATAATATTGCAAGGAGAAGTAAGAAAGAGATCTATAGTTTTCAAAACACAACAAGAACACCCTTCTGTCTTGCATGTGAACTTTGCATGCATCCTAAAGTAGATGCTGTCACACACACTGAGCTTGAATGGCATGGCTGAGTTGGGGAACATCAGCTCTTTAGTACTCTAGTGTGTGTTTGACTACGGACTGAAGGGCTTTCTGAAACTCAGGATCTCTGTCAGATGGAAGTTTTGCTCCGAGCACTGAGCATTTCTCTGAAAGCAATGAAGACGTGAGCCCCAACAGGCTCACCTAAGGAAAGGCACCACTCACCTCCATGCTTGTACTGAATGCCCTCGTCACTTTTGCTCTGATGGTAATAATTTGTCCAATTCTGTTTTCAAAAAGAAAGAAAGATCTCAGTGATCCTAGCGCATCTCATTTTGGACTTAGAGACTTAGTAGACACATTCGACATAAAGCAATTCCACCCTAACTTGCTAATAATACACATGTATCAAAATTTCAGGTTAAAGCTAATAGCACAGGTAGGCCTTCAGGACAGATGTTAACCATTCAAATCAGGCTTATAAGGTTAACAGACTCCCTCTATTTAATCAGAAAAGAGCTCTTGCAAGGACAGTGAGACCCTACCTGCAAGAGATACTTTTTTCGAGTAGCTGTTGTTCCCCATAGAAAATTCAGACAAGGACACAAGTAGACCTGTACCACGGATATTTACTTTAAGACTTTAGTCAATAAACAAACAAACCAGCAAACATACAAAAACAAACCAGGCCATCTGTCAGCCTTCTAGGTAGACATGGGTCCTCAGAGCTGCTCCTCAGGCCACCAACTCCTGACTATTTGTAACTCTGAAAACATTGAGGTCAAGTCCTTTGGTCACTGATCCATTCATCTTAGTGGAAGCTAAAAGCTGCCCAGTGTAAGCTCCTTTGCCAGCCTCAGCCCACCTGACTCCATCTGAACCACTTTGTCACAGGTCTCTCCACACTCCTATTTGTGGGCTCAACCTCATCACCTTGTCTCCTTCCAGCCTGTGATGTCAGCTCTTACCTCTCTCAGTCTTCAACCTCTCTGCTTTCCCGATTTTTGTCTTTCAGGCAATGAAAATATTTCAATGTTGCTTTCTCCTTCCTGAATCTTTTCTTTCCATTTTCATTTATCTGCATACTTGACTTTCCTAGAAGAATCATGGGTCTTTCTAATTTACATTGCTCACTGAGTTTTGACTAATGGTGGCACTGAACTAAGTGCAGTGAATGAGTCAGGGCTGCTGAGTTTGATGATGGAAGGTTTTCTGAGGCTCCGGTATGGAAACACACCAAGTCCAAAGGCATAGAAAAGAACTACTGAAAATTCATTGGCAACAGAAACCTTTGTCATTAAATAAAGAGCTGTCCTCAATGTGGCCACATCAGTGACAAAATGAATGCTTTATAATGCTGTGCATTCACCAGGCAGCATGCCAAATGCCCGGAATCATAGCAATAACTCTGTGTGGTCAACATGATTCCCATTTCATTCTCAATAGGAACTGGACTTTAATGGTGACATAGCCAGCAACTGACTGGGGCACAATTCAAACCCCGCTCTTATCTAAGATTAAAGCCCTGGAAACGTGGTCCTACTCGGGCTCCTAGAAAGGACAGCAATTAATTCTACTTTATCATCACAGCAGAGAGACTTCTTTAGCTATATTAAGTACAGTCTATGAGGTAAATCAGATGGTTTTCCTGGAAGAGTTACCATATCTACGCAATGCCTTTGTGCACACATGGAGGCCCTATGTACTGCATCTCTCATAGTCTGTAACAATCCAGGCAGAAAAACCAGAAGGAATTTACACATGCAATGCATATATATCTTTAAACAAGAAATTCTTGTATTGAAAATCTGAACAAATCAGTATTGCAGCATACTTTTCTTAATGTTCAGATGAATTTAAGTAATTTAGAAAGTGATAAAGGTCATGTAAAAACCTTCACAGATGGGACTTAGGTCACAAATGCCCTGTGCATTTGCATTTTGATTAAGCAGTTCTGGTTTAGGCATCTATTCTCAAAATACACTAGTAAAAATGTGAACATGCAGCACATAAATCCATATATTGACGTACTATTTGTAATAGCAAAAGTAAGTCAGCATTTATCAATGAGGACTAATTGTACAGGAATCTATACCAGGACTACCAAACCTGTTAAAGTAATGAGCAGCTGTGTGCATTGCTCTAGGGTGTTTTTATGGGCTGGCTCTTGTATGGAAAAGGTGGAGAAAGTAACATAATATAATGGAATTTATTTGTTAAAATATGAATAAGCACATTTTAGCATAAAGGAGTAATTATCAGATATACTGATAGACACTTAGAGAGAAGAAACCTTGGAAGCAATGAAATAGAAGCTAAATATACCAGAGTGAAGTGTATTTTCACTCTGCCTACTGCTTGTAAATGTTTTAAATGAGAAACCAGATACAATAAAACTACAATGCAATGTTAAAAACATAGACAGCCACTGAACTTGGTAGCTTAACTCTCTAGGAGAGAGCTCTTTTGAGCAACTTCCAATGCGGTCATGGTGGCTATGTTACATTTTTAAAAGGAAACCTGGGCATTTGTGAGTATTTACTGAATTATTTACAAATCAGGACTAGAATTAGCTTTGGAATAATTCACATCTGAGAAAGGCCACAGAAGGTCTTGATATGAGTATATGTGAGCTGATTATTCTCACAGGCCAGAGATGAGTGCTTGTAATGCACCATACTGTTCTTTCTTTCCTTTTTATTTTATTTTTAGTTTTTAGTTTTTAGTTTTTTGAGACAGGGTTTCTCCATGTAGCCCTGGCTGTCCTGGAACTCACTCTGTAGACCAGGCTGGCCTCGAACTCAGAAATCCGCCTGCCTCTGCCTCCCAAGTGCTGGGATTAAAGGTGTGCACCACCACCACCTAGCCTGTTCTTTCTTATTTTATTGTCTGACTTGAATTTTTCGTCCATACGAGCTGCTAAAGCAATTGTTCTAGCTAAGAAGCTCCATTTTATGTTAGGCATCTATCTTGTTACCCACCAGCCATTTATCTTTGATTCCGGTCCCTGGCAGATAAGTTCCCAGTAACCTTGACTCCACATCCAAAACTGTAGAGTTGTGACTATCTACTTGTTATGATATGACTGATTTTTTTTTTACTTCTGTAACTTGCTTATGCAAATACCCAAAGATTGTTTTGAGTTTCCTTAATCACTTAACTTGGCAGAACAAAAGAGTTTTTACTTGCTTGCATAGATATTGAAGCTCTTCATGTGGTTTTCCCTTTTAAAAGTACTTCCCCATACCTCTCCTTCACAACAATCTCAAATTTTAATCAGAGATTGTTCATCTTGCTAACATATAATCGATAGATCGTTTTAACTATAATTGGATTGAGTTTATAGTTTTTTCCCAGGAGACACAAACTCTGTAGCATTTGGAGGCCCCAGCAAGATCCCTGGGAGACCCCAGACTCAGCAATAAGGCTCTGGGATAGGCCCCAGAGGGAGCAAGTCCAAGTAAACTTGACAGACCCCAGAGAGCCCAGACTGCAACTGCTCCAAATTTGCAAATCAAAAGTAAGAATTGACAGCTACTGTGCTTCTGAAGCCTGGACATATCAGTGAGTTGTTCTGCTCTGTTTTAGACTCCAGATGTTTGGAGAGACAAAAGGCTAGATCTTATGAAATCATAGACCTAGTCTATGGGGCAGAAGGGATGCCCTACTCTCCTTCTGGTCTTGGTGTATGAGAAGAAGGTGGCCATCGTATGTCTGAATAGCTCTGTTTTTTTTTTCCCCCATGGTTGTGTTGTACTGTCCTTTCTGTTGTTCTTTATTGTCTATTGGATTTGTGTTTTCAAGTTTTGTTGTGGAGATGGGAATTGAACTGAGCATAGCCAAACTGTCCCTGAACTATATGCTACCTTTCCAGCATTTTTGAGAGGCACACTGCTTCTGGATGTCTCTATACTAGCTCCCCCTCGGAGCTTGCTCCATCTAGCTTGCTTCATCTCATTGGCTCACTGAAGCCTGCTGTTTAAGTCCTGCAGGTATATCAGGCACCTTTCTATGCCCCTTGTTTGCAATTCTGTCCCCTCGCTCTGATTTTGAAGAATGCTTTCTTTTTTTCCTTCTTCCCGTATCTGCCAGCTGGCTCCTCTCTCTAGCCATAGAGCTCTTGCTGGGACCTCCCTCACCAACCACAGCACCACTAGGCTAGGGAGGGTGATGCAGGCACCTCTGGTGTGTAGCCCTGCGAGGCACCATAAGGTCCCTGTTCTATCACCTACTGCTTCCTGTGCTGCTGCCCCTGGTCTGCACCCAGAATTTCTTTTCTCCAAGTCTTTGTATTCTGCTTGTTCTGGTCTCTCCCGCTGATCACGGGATTCAGTTTTTCAGGGATTAGGTGTTTTTGTGTATTATTAATATTAAAATGCTGTTTTATGTGTCCTGTCTTATCAGAAGGCTGGCTCCAGAATTAGGGTAGGGCCTCCATCTTCCAACCCAAGCATGGTTGTCTAAATTTCCTCCAAAATCTCTGTGCTAGGTAAGAAGGTCATCTGACGCTGGGACACAGAGAGAAAACAAAACAGATAAAATACAAACTTTCCGTACTTTAAGATTTGTAAACTTATTGAATACAGTTAAAAATCTGTAAAACAAAAATTTATAAAGAAAAGAAAAACAACCCGATGTCAATGTTTTTTGAGCTCCTGTAGATGTCTGGATTTTATAGTTTTCTGTTTAGTGACCTCTAGGTTACAGATACTTAAATTACTCTACAATTTAATGATATTATAAGATAAAAATTACTTATTAAGATTTTCAGGTTATCTGCCTCCATATGCAGACACATACAAACTTGTTATAAAATAAAATAAAATCTGTCTAAAACTTCTCAGTGCTAACTCTTAAAATAATCTGGACTTGTTAAAGTTAATACTCCTTTAGCATAAGGAGATAACCAAGGTTATTGGCCCTTCACCTAAGAATCCAGTCACTCCTTCTAGCTGCTTGTATACAATTAGGTCCTAACTGTGTGAAGTCTTAAGGTTTTCTGGAGAAACCTGGGTATACAGGCTAGAAGCTGAGAATAAGGATGAGGTCCACCTATACAGCAAGGGAAAGTTGTTATAGAGCCTGGGTGAAGGTTCCAGATATCTAACATCCACTTGCGAAAAAACTTTTCTTACAACAAATGGTGAATTTCTTTACTACTCTTACGTCTCCTGTTACTTCAATTTTTTTAAAAAGGGTTTATATAACAATTAGGATGATTAAATGTTAATTACAGATGTCTCACGCTTTGGTTTCTCTCCCTCCCTCCCCCCCCTCCACTGCTTGGTTCTTGATTACAAAAATTGTTCCCTCATCCTAAGGGAGTATTAGATAATTTCCAGGGATATTCAAAACTCTTGCTAAAATATAAACTTTCTTTCTCTCAGGATCTGTAAGGCTGTTGCAAGAGGATGTAAGCAGAGGAGTTCTATAAAATTCCAAGCTCCCCCCCCCACATTAGCTTAAAACCTATAACAAAAAGTTGATAAATAAAAATCTATACACAGGTAATTGTAATTTGCTACTGCATGCTTTTATGCAACTTGAAATCAACTCTGGTTAGTTAGTCCTTCTTAGACTAAGGAGATAACAACAGGTCGCCAAGATAGTTTGGCTTAGAATAAATATTTTTATGTGGTGATTTTTGTCCTGAAATTTTAAAATAAAAAACAACATATGTTTAATGAACAAAATATATTTGATAAATAAAGCTTATAAATTTCTAAGGTTTACTCAGATTAGCAATAATTAAACTGAAGATTTTTGTTTAGCCTCTCTGTCTTTGATAACTTTGTTAAGCTTTAACTATTTGGATAAACTAGTCATACAAGAAATTTTAATATTCTTTAATGGTATACTATAAAAGGATCAAAAATAAATAAAATATATAAAATAGGAGATTCCAATCTCTCTATGGGCTATATTTATGGTTTTATAAAATTCCCAGTCTCTCTATGGGCTATAATTATGATTTAAAGTTTTATTTTGATATCAAAAGAGCTTCAATTCAAAAATTATAATTTTAAGGATAAAATTCTGATCTTATTAAAGCTGCTAATTTCTTATAAACTATTAAGGATAATTATGACATATAACTTAATGTTCAGTAATCTTATAAATGATTAAATTTTTTAATGTGCTCAAAACTATGCTTGTAATCATGCTAAGTACAAATGTAATTCATTTTCAGGGACAAGCTTTATTTAGCTTTCTGTATATGTTTCAGGGTTAAGTCGAAAACAAGTAACTAAGAACAAGCAAAGTTTGTACAGTTCACATATATTTAATAGACAATGGACTTCAAATTTGTCAGAGATCTGATGAATATGGCATTCAAGGTGTCTAATGGAAAAAAAAACTTGCTTTGAAAGACCCCAACTCCTTGTGGCGACCCCAAGGTCTTCAAAGAAGGTGATGGGGCACAGCAACTCTACCTGGGCTGTGATAACTACTGGGGAAAACTGCCCCAGTGCCTCATCTCATGTGTCTCTAGGACCTGGCCCAAACTCTGGACAACCAGGACACTGGAGAGCTGATTGCCCCACTTTGTATAGACAAAGTAATGTCAGTTTCCCAAGTTCTAGCTCCTCGGGAAAGCCTTTCAGGTCTTCTGGGCTACTTTCCCCCAACAAAGCCATTGACACCACAAGAGCCTGGTGAGTGACCCTCTATGTTATGGGCACGTCTCTGTAATTTTAACTGATACATAGGCCATTGGATTATACTTCCTGTTATGATTTATCTTTCTCAGATCTCTGATGACATTGTTGGCTAGGCAAGATGTAGCTTTGTCAAATTAAGCAGCCACAGGCAACCAGCTCCTTTCCCCAGGACTGTAGCCACCTTGTCTGTTCATTTCATAAGTGAAAAAACAGACCTTGCTTTTTCTAGTGCTACCAGGTCTCCTGCTGAGAAAGGCAGACAGGTCTGTCTTGCTAACACGCTTCGTATTAAAGAATAAACAGGTTTCAGATGTAACTCTTTAGTGTTCCTTTTTTTTTTTTTTTTTTTTTTTTAAAGAACAAGCAGTCTCACACACAAAATGTTCCTTATAATTTATTTACACACACCATAAGTGTTTACACCCCAGCAGCAGAGAAACTTATTATCATCTATCAAGTAGGGAAAGGTCCTTTAGGACGAGATGATAGGAAGCTTGCCAAGCCTCACACTACAATGTATTAGATACAAGAGTTACTTAAAACTGAGACCAAATTGTACTTAGAACAATGACTACTCGTAGACACCAAGATTTTTTTTTTTTAAACTAAGTGTTTCTTGTTTTCTAAGAAGACATGGTCAGGTCATTGACTCCAAATGAATAAGGTGCGATAAACATGAATTGCAAATGATCCAATAAATCCATAGGAAGGGAAGAGAACACCACCACTTACCTAGCTGTGTCCTCAAACAGAATGTCATCCATTGAGGCTGTGACACAGGAAATCCCAGCATGCTTTTCAGCTTAAAAACAAACAAACAAACAAACAAACAAAGCCAAGTCAAAGTATGTCATGTTAGCAGCTCTGATTAAAAGGTTTAGCAAAAGGAAAAATAAATGCATTGGAGTAGATTGTCTTTGGTCACTCATCCCCTCTCTCAATACAGCACCACACTGCCCACACATTCAGGATGACCTGTATTTACAAGCAGACCTTGGTCCTGCAGGTTGTTTCTATTGTGTAATGATTACTGTACTTTCTCCCGAATCCTAACTTGGGGATCTCTAATTTGAATTTTAAGGCCAATGCTGAGGAATTCTAGCAAGTATAAGTAACAATTTTCCAAGTTTTTGATGACCTTAGATAGTTTTGTATTATTATCAAGTATTATCCTTTTATTTTATAAATAAACATCAAAGCTATACCCACTGCCTCATATAGCTAGGAGCTGAATATATTTAAGTCACAGATGACTGTGAACTGGAGGTGCCCTCCCACATCTGAGAGGATGCCTCTGGGAATCTGAGGGTGCACAGGGGAAGCCATGCTCATCATCTATTATTACCAAACTGGCATCAATTTGTCTGCATAACGATACTGTAGATGAGAGTGTTACTAAGGGGCAGAGCAAGAGTGGAGAGGCATTCGACATTTTCTGTGGCCTATATATGCACTTAATTTGTTCAGAATTTTTTTGACTATTGGTTTTGCTTAACATAAAAATACCAGGATTTATGCTATTTGAAAATGATGTGAGTTTATGCCAGCTTTGTTTTTGAGAGGCATTTAGTTAAAGTCCAAACAAATTTTCATTGACTTTTTTTTTTGAGATAAATTCTTTCTACATAGACTAAGGTGTCCAGGAACTCATTTTGTAGCCAAGACTGGCCTCCAGCTCTAAATCCACCCCATCCCCACCCTCTCCCACCTTAGCCTCTTGGGCACTGAGTGTTTATGTGTGTATCATTTTGCTTGGGTCACTGCCTTTTAAAGAACTTTTAGCTTCATTCTTAAAATTGAAGGCTTTGCAAGTAAAACACATTATGAAGAAGTGATGGAAAATTAAACTAAATTCTTGTTTTATGCAGAGAATGGATTACAATGTAAGTATTAACTGATCATCTTAGTATAGAGGGGCGAGAAATTAAGCATTTTGGAAATCTATGTAGGAACAATGGGCACATAAGTGGCTTGTCAGTTATAAGACAATTTAGCAAAATACAAGGATTTGGAAGCGTCAAAGTCTAGTCTTGTTCAGGGTGGACTCAGCTTGAGGCAAACATGAGGCACGATCAGTTGATTTCCAGGCACTTCGTGGAAATCTTACCAATGTTCTCAGAGGTCCTTACAGATCTGTTCTAAGACTGTGTCCTTAGAGCCAACATCTTCCAGAGTACTGAATGTTTTATCAAAGACATGTTGTAAAACATTGATTTTTAAAAAGTGCCTAGTAAACAAACACTCAGTTGGTGAAGGGGCAGTCTTTTAAGTTAAAATGTTTTTATTAATAAAATATGATTGTGTATACCAATTTGCCAATTTTAAGTGATCAAAGTAATTAAAATATAGTAACCATTAAGATAATAATGTAGAGCTCTATTGTATTTTCCAGAAGAATACTATGCTTCCAGAGCACAGTGATAGACTGGATGATGGACCGAGGAGAAGCGGCAGCAAGTGACAATTAGAAATTTACAAGCATTTCTCATTGGCCATGCACTAAGCCATGAATGCCAGTCAGAGAAGGTTAGTACTATCATTGGTTCCACCCTTAAGTGAGGAAATTCGATCTTAGAAGGATTCAAATGATTGTTCTAGTGGTTTTTGGCTACATAAAATAGGAATTCTAGGAAAGAGCTGGGTAGATGAGGTTAAGAATGCTTTCAGAGAGCACCTCACTGAACGTTGCACCAACAGTCACACTTCCTACTCCACACTTGTAGGAACCAATAAAAGGGAAAGACACCAACATTAGGTGAAGCACACAATTAGGTGATTACATAATCACATTAGGCAATTACACAATGTCTTTTCTTCATTTTACAAGTGTGCCTATAAATCACATGAGCATGCCTCATGTTAGTCACACATGACTCCAAATGTGTCTAGAGTTTGACACTTCCAAATCCTTGTCTTTTTGCTGAATTATTTTTATAACTGACAAGCCCCTTCTGGGCCCATTGCTCCCTCATAGAATTTCAAATGGCTCCTGTGTGCCCATTACATCCTTTGATTCCCTGCAGATGTAGGAGGTGGTCTCCACCAATGGTTCTTCACATTTTGATTGTACCTTCATACTTTCAATGACAGTAGAAATACTTAGAGATATTACTGATGTCCTAGGAAGATGGAAGCACATTAGCTGAGTGATTATAATCCATTTATCCATACTATGGTTATTGATAAGATAGCACTAGTATCCATTCTTTTGCCAGCATCTCTCTCTCCAGGGTGCTGGAAATGCACCCATGATCCCAGTTTCCATAAAGTGTAAAGGGAAAGCCAGAGATTGAGTGGAAATTTTACCAATCTGCTCAGAGGTTCTTACATACAATGACAAAATGAGGTACGTGTTCTGAAGAAAACATAAAGCCCCACGGCTCATGGAACAAGTGAAGGTTCTTGAGCTGAGATCTGAAGGATGAGCTGAAGTGAAATAGATATGAGAGGGGAGAACGGACAAGAAGGCTGTCTTCTACTTCATTCAGTATGCTTTGGAAATAGATAGGTTTGCTTTGTGTAAAAACATCAGTTTTCATAAAAGCTTGGCAAAATTTTTTAAAAAAAATAAAAAGTAAAGACAAAAAAAAAAAAAGTATCTGACATGAAAAGGTCAGCGAGTTCAGATGTACTTTAGACGCACTATGGAGGTGAAACCAGAATACAGGGAGAAGAGCTTGGGCATCGCTCTGAAACCTACAAGGCAGGATGGTGGGGCCAGAGACCAGGCAATGGTGTGGAGGTTCAGCACAGGGGCTGGGTTGAAGAGATTCCTTTAACGTTTCCGTATTGAATGTGTGGATCAGGAAGACACACAGATAGTACGTCAAGGGCGAGTCCTAGATAAGGGCTCGATTCTGAGTCAGGTGGCACTCGTTAAAAGTGAATATTCAGAAAGATTCATCAATACCATGGAGAAGGAAGTGTGGTCTTGAGAGAGTTTAAACAAGAAGTGGACATGGATGTGGAGCAGGCCGCAGTGATGGTTTCAAGCCTCCGGTCTGAAAAGACTGAAAGAATACAGGGTGGATGACAGCTGTGGGGCCTAATGCTGAGCTGTTCGATTTAAAAAAAAAAATATTGAGAAAGATGGTTTGGAATCTACCAGTGCCTTCAGGACATGGCCGTGGGCATTGTTTAATCTTAGGAGATGTAAGTAGACAGAGCACTGGTCAACAGAACTCTGGGTGAAACAATGCTAGAAAAACCTGCTTTTGCGTTACTCTTAAGATTCAACCAATCTTACTTGAATAATGTCTCCTGATTATGCAGTGGCTCTTATTTCCATAGTGTTCAACATGGTCATTATCTGTATTTCACAAGATAACCTTATCATAAGGAGTCTTTAGTGTTTGTAATAGTAACATTACCAGTTATGAAGTTACCAATGGCAATATAATTGCTAAAGCATAGTGTAATTGATTATCTGTAGTCTTCCTGTGATCTATGTTCCCAAAAAAGTCAGATTAGAATCTCTTGATGCCAATTGTATTCAGTGCCTTGGAAATCGATATCACTCTTATCAGCATGCCAATCATTTCTACATTTCTTTCTTTTATTTACAGATTTCTGATTTCTTGTAACATTGTTGTAACCAAATTCAAATCTTGTTAGAACTCTTTTTTTTTTCCCCCCCGAGACAGGGTTTCTCTGTGTAGCCCTGGCTGTCCTGGCACTCACTCTGTAGACCAGGCTGGCCTTGAACTCAGAAATCCACCTGCCTCTGCCTCCCAAGTGCTGGGATTAAAGGCGCGCGCCACCACCGCCCGGCTTGTTAGAACTCTTGAGACTAAAACCAAACAAATCAGCAAATGAAACAAAAGGACTGTCATTGAAAATGCTGCCAAATTTTACGGGTGGCAAACAGAAGAGAGTTAGCACTGTATTACTCCAATAAGAAAAGCAGGGGTCCGTGATGTTCTGAACGTTACTTGAGTTGCGTGCAGTATACAGAATGTGACTAGAACACGTGACATGTGAAGTTCCTCCCGGGTCTAATTCTTTTCATCTGAATTCATTTTTGCCCAGAGCTAGAACCAGGCAGTGGAAATGGAGGTTCAGCACAAGGGCCATTGACACTGAGGAGCAAGACATGGGAATGGGCAAAGAACAGGTACAAAGTTTCTTAGAGGGAAAGCGTGACACACACTAGAAAAAACCCAGAAGGATGCCACTGATGTTATCAGACAGTCTGGAAGGGAGGCAGTTACCATGGAGATTATTTGTATGGGAAACACAATCCTGTACTTCTTCTTAGTGCCAATGGCCTCTAGTGGAACATCCTATAGCCATTCAGTTTAACATCCTAAGCTAGGCTCAGGATCAACGCAGGCCCCTCAGAGAATGAGTTTTCCACTACAAGAGCATCTGTGAAAAGTGGGGATGATGGGAAGATATGGAGAGGTCCTGAGTGGGAGTCAGTGATATGATTCATGTATTTAAAGTTCACTGTGTATAGATAACAGATCCCAGGGAAGCAAGATAGCACTAGGACACCAAAAGACTTTCTTCAGAAGGGGGCGTGGCAAGGCTTGCTTGCATCCAAGACTGTATCACTGGTCTGAAGATGAGAGAAGTCAGCGTGGGCATAGGACACTCCCGTACTGCTCAACCCAGGCTTTTAGTTAGAAAGCTACTTACGTTATAACACACTGGTTTCAAAAGTAGGGCTTTTCTTCATCTTTAAGCGTAATCAGTCAAAGTCAGATCATAAATCCTATCAATGCTGAGCAGTTGCCTTTTCTGGGGTGGCCATAGCACAGCACTATGGGCTGGGTGGCTTGGACAATAGACATTTAGTTTCTCAGAGTCCTGAAGGCTGTCAGACTCACCATCTGCCACATCAGACTGGTGAAAGCTCTCTTCCTGATTTGCAGACTGACTCTTGCTGCCTCACATGCTTCTAAGTTCTAAGACTTAGTCCCCTGGAATAAGGATGTGCTCTTCTCATCTCTTTAACCCTGATTACTCGATTATACAACACAGTCACAACAGGAAACTGCCACTTCCAAAATACAAATGTCAGGGATGGCATGGAGACATCATTCAGTCCATAGTAGATGATTTTGTGCCCCCACCCCCACCCTCAGTGCTGGGATGGAAGTCACACCAGCCTCATGTAAGCCAGGCAAGCCCTTCACAACTGGATTATACCACCAGGCCTTCTTGCTGTTCTTGCTCCCATTCTCTTTCAGGAATATCATCAAGTTTTCCCTGTTCTGCCTAACAGTTGATGGCAAAGGAGCCATCTTTCACCAAGGAAGCTTTTAAATCATGAAAAGCATGAACTGTGACCAGTCATGTAAGAACACTTTTGTTGTTGCAGTAAATAATGTAGGTGTTTGTTAAGAAAATACATTAACGTGTGCACGTATGCGCGCGCCAATGTGTGTGTGTGTGTGTGTGTGTGTGTGTGTGTGTGTGTGTGTGTACATGAGCGCCTGTGAGACTGCAAAGTGAATCGTGGTTTCATGCTTGAAGTGTGAACATTTTTTCCAGCCTCAGTTCTACTTAGTCAACAAACTGGATCTTTAGAATTTTGAATATGGTTAAGTACAGATATATGCAATCTCTATAACAAAGTCTTTGAAGGGAGTGGGGGGTGGGGTGGGATGTCTTCACTTTGTTTTGTGAGTTTAAAGGAGTCCAGCCAAATAAACGTCTGAGAACCACTGGTCTAGGTCGCTGTCAGCAGCTAGCTTAGTCATCACTCCTGTATGCATCTGCTCTCAGCTCTGGGAACACTACCCTTCCCTTTGCTTCCTTCCTTTTCCCAAGCACTCTCTGGCTTCAGCGCCAGCCTAGCGCATCCCCAGTTCCAGACACTCCAGTTCTTCAGGATCCCCACACACACTATCACCTCCCTGGCCACCAGCAGCAGCCCTCCCCGCTCGACGGTGCCCTCGCGCGTGGGCCGCGCACCTACCCGCCAGGCAGGCGGTGGTGTCCATCCACTTGAGCAGCTGCCCTGCGCTCAGCTCGCCGCGGCAGTCGGCATGCGCCGGCTGCACGGCCTGGCTCATGAGCACCTCGCCGGGCGCCACCGTCGATTCCATCGTCCCGGCTGAGAGAGCCCCAGACGCCAGCGGGAGGCCATCCTGATCCCCTGGGGCCCGCCCCCGCTCCAAAGGGCACCGCCCGCGCCCGCCCAGGTGCTTAGGAGGTGAGAGGTCAGGGTCCTACAGTCACCCAGGGACTGTTGCGAGAAGGGCGAGGGAGGACGCCAGCCTCTCTCCTAGCAGAATAGGAGCGCTGCCCAGCTCCAAAACGCACGGGTGGGGACAGGTGTTTCTAGAATGCAGACAATGGTCCTCATCTGAAGACCTTGGCAGAGGAGGGAGCCTTAGAAGGGATTGCATGCTCTCCGGAGAGGGCAGCGCCTTTGCTGTGGAAATGTTTCAGAGAGCTTGGCTTCTGGGCTTTGTTGCTTGGTTGGTTTAGTAGTTGGCCTTTTCCCCCCTGCCAGACGTTGCAACACTTACCGCTCCGGCCTTTGTTCAAACTCTACCTTCAGGTTCTTAGGACACTACAAGCAGCTCCAAAGATCATTTTGTTAGGAAACTGATTCCACTGCCAAACAAACGTCCTGAGGAGCTCCAGTGTGTAGGTGCATCAGAGTCACCCAACTAGAGAAGGCAACGTTTTGAGTTTTCTAGTGTCTCTCAACGTTCACAGGAGACAAATGTAGGACATTGTATATGAACTCGAGGCCCACACTCAGGGCCAGCAGGTACTATACTTTGTAAAGCGTCAACCACTGGCTTTACAAAGCAGTTCTTTTGGGGGGAAACAGGGGCATCAAAAGCCTCCAGTGGATCCCGGATCCATGGATGGAGTAACGGAGGCCTGGAGGGGGTGAGGTGGCTTGTCTGGTATTGGCTAAAACAAAGGACCAGGGGCTTAGAAGCCAAGGTACCCTGCCTGTCCTGGGATCTCACTGACTCCTGGGAATATTGCTGCGCTTTCAGCATTAGGCCTCTGGCCACCAAGCCTAGCCTGTGAGCATCAAGAAGAGCCTGGATGTTTAAAGATTTTTTTTTTAATTACTATTTTAAACTATGTGTATGTATTTGACTGTGTGTTGGGTATACGTACCTGAAGCTAGAGGCATGGGAGCACCTTAGAGCTGGAATTATAGACAGTTACGGCTGGAACTGTAGGCAGTTGTGAGCTGTCTGTTGTCAGAGCTGAGAGCCAAACCTCTGGAAAAGCAATGCCAGGTGTTGATCAGTGATGCATCTCTCCACCCCCAATCCCGGAGATTTTACCTCCCCTGTAAATACATATGTGTTTAATAAATAAAGAGAAAGAGATGTACTGAGTTCATAGCTTTTAGGATCCTTTGTATCTGGCCAGTTTCAGAGTATTTAAGCATAAATAAAAATAGGCAAGTATTAAGTTAGATCTTGTAAGACGCATAAAATGTTTTTTAAAAGGTCTTACGTAGCCGGGGCTGGATTTGTACTTTCCTTACTTCCCCAGTATCAGATTACAGGCATGTGCTGTGCTTAAAGTAGTGGAAGAGTGAGCCCAGGGCTGCCCAAGTGTTAGTCAAGCACGGTACCAAATGAATCACATTCTCAGGCTCCAAAGGTGACTTTGAAGCCAATGAAAGCCATTGTATGGAAGATGTTCTCTTTTCATAGCCACCTCTGGCTATAAGGGCAATGTGACTGGATCCATGTCATGCGTGGTAGCCTCTATTGAAATATACCTGAAATGTTTTTTTTTGTTTTTTTGGGGATTTTTTGTTTGTGTTTGTTTGTTTGTTTGTTTTGGGGTTTTTTTTTTTTTTTTTTTTTTTTTCAGGATTGCTCTGTGTAGCCCTGGCTGTCCTGGAAGTCACTCTGTAGACAAGGCTGACCTCAAACTCAGAAATCAGCCTGCCTCTGCCTCCCAAATGTTGGGATTAAAGGCGTGTACCACCACTGCCTGGCTCCTGAAATGTTCTTATATTTTTTTTATATATCTTCTGTAATGGCAATCCTCAACATTTAGGAATCAGTGGATTCGGTAATTGTTCACCATATATTCACTCCATTTACTGATAACTCTATGGGAGGTTTTCATTGATATTGGACTATGCTCAGGTGACTTGCTTTGGGTTGACAAATGGGGAGGTAGAAATGTACCACGTTTCACCTGCAGCAACACCTTGTCCTCTTAGGGACGTGTCTTAGTCAGGGTTTCTATTCCTGCACAAACATCATGACCAAGAAGCAAGTTGGGGAGGAAAGGGTTTATTTGGCTTACTTCCACATTGCTGTTTATCACAAGGAAGTCAGGACTGGAACTCAAGCAGGTCAGGAAGCAGGAGCTGATGCAGAGGCCATGGAGAGATGTTCCTTACTGGCTTGCTTCTCCTGGCTTGCTCAGCCTGCTCTCTTATAGAACCCAAGACTTCCAGCCTAGAGATGGCACCACCCACAAGGGGCCCTACCCCCTTTGATCACTAATTGAGAAAATGCCCTACAGCTGGATCTCATGGAGGCATTTCCCCAACTGAAGCTCCTTTCTCTGTGATAACTCCAGCCTGTGTCAAGTTGACACACAAAACTAGCCAGTACAGGACGTTAGCCATAAGGAGAATCTACACCCAACTTATGATATATCTGCGTCTGACTGGATTCATACATTCAGTCACATTACTGGTGGTCCCTGCACCCAGCAGACACGCAGACTTAAGAATGAATGAGACATTGGTGATTGTAGTTGTGTGCCAGTTTGATGTGTGGACTCCTTTGTTACACAGCAATTACAGTGAGTTTGACCTTGGGAAAATTTACTAAAGTATTAGAAGTAAACCATTTGTGGGCCCAGGTATGTTAGTTTGACTAAAATTGTGATAGTGAATTGTGTGGCCTCGAGTGTGTGAGTTCTTATCAACATTAGACATTTCACAAAGGTTTAAGCTTAGGTTTAAGAAGATACTTTCCAAAAACACAATTTGAAATGAGACAGCATGTGTCAGTATATGACTATCTAGAGGTGTTTCACACACACACACACACACACACACACACACACACACACACACACACACAGACTATACTAACTAACGTTTTTCTTTATCACCTCTTGTTTGGGTGACTTGATTACAGTGTCATGTCCTTTGTTGTAGTCACATTGTACTGGCTGGTTTTGTGTGCCAACTTGCCACAGGCTGGAGTTATCACAGAGAAGGGAGCTTCAGTTGGGGAAGTGCCTCCATGAGACCCAGCTGTGGGGCATTTTCTCAACCAGTGACCAAGGGGGTAGAGCCCCTTGTGGGCGGTGCCATCTCTGGGCTGGAAGTCTTGGGTTCTATAAGAGAGCAGGCTGAGCAAGCCAGGAGAAGCAAGCCAGTAAATAACATCTCTCCATGGCCTCTGCGTCAGCTCCTGCTTCCTGACCTGCTTGAGTTCCAGTCCTGGCTTCCTCTGGTGATCAACAGCAATGTGGAAGTGTAAGCTGAATAAACCCTTTCCTCCTCAACTTGCTTCTTGGTCATGATGTTTGTACAGGAATAGAAACCCTGACTAAGACACACACTAAGGTAAAACATCATCTGCATGCATGAACATTTTCTATCTCAAATACTCTGGCATAAAAATTTTATTACTTGAAGAAAGCCCCACATTTTTTACATTTGTGTCCAGAGTTATCTTTTGGGGATGAACAGTATATGGAGAGCAAGATCATTTGTTAAAGACCACACAAGAATAAGAAAACTGGCCAAGTAGAGAGCTGAAAACTATATAATCTCAAGACATGAGAAACTCTTCAGAGCATTTAACTAGGAATTATCAAAACCACTCCCTCTGGAAATAAGGGTGTCTTCCACAGTTCCTACTGTAAAGAGTGTGGAATTTAATTATTATTTTTTTAAAGATTTATTTATTTACTATATGTAAGTATACTGTAGTTGTCTTCAGACTCTCCAGAAGAGGGCATCAGATCTCATTGCAGATGGTTGTAAGCCACCATGTGGTTGCTGGGATTTGAACTCAGGGCCTTCAGAAGAGCAGTCAGTGCTCCTAACCACTGAGCCATCTTACCAGCCCAAATGTGGAATTTAAAACAAGATAGAAAAGGACTCTCCTAGAAGCAGGTCCTCAGTCAGGAATTAGAGAGCACATAGTTTACTGTAGTGAAAAAATGAAGGAGCCTTGGGAAGGAGTAGCTAAGTAGGGCATCTAGACCATCAGTGCAGCTTATTAAAAATATAGAACCCCAGGTTCCCCTCATACATCCCCAATTAGAACAGGAACTTTATTACCATTCCCAGGAGATTCACAGGCCCATGCTTGCTAACAGATGTGCTAGCTACTTCTCTGCTGCTGTGATAAAACACCAGGACCAGAAGCAACTTATGGAAATAAATGTATTCGGGCTTACAGTTCCAGAGAATAAGGATCCACGATGGTGAGGCATGCATGGGCAGTAGGCACAGCATCAGGGGCAGATAGCTGAGAGATCACATCCTCATCTTCATGCAAGACACAGCAGAGAGTAATCTGGAAGGGCAGCAAGGTGATGAGCTCTTAAAGCCTCCAGTGACACACTTTTCTCCAGCAAGGCTACCAAGAGTGCTACCAACTGGAGACCAGGTGTCCATATACCTGAGCCTACTGAGGATTTTCTCATGTAAACCACTACAGTAGCCCAGCTGTCCCTCCCAGGTGCACAGAAGTTAGGTATACTCATATGCCTGTATGCTTTCTTGATAAAAGTCTATTCCAGAAGCTTCATCTCCACAGGACAAGAGGATACACATACCTAGCACTGGGGCCTGCGATGGTGAGAGCCAAGGCCATGTGGACAGGAAGAGAGCAGAAGCAGCTGAGACATGAACTGTGGTATAACAAAAAAGGCAGCCAGGTGCCCACTCTCTCCCTACCTATTCAATATTGTACTTGAAGTTCTAGCCAGAGCAATTAGACAACAAAAGGAGATCAAAGGGATATGAATTGGAAAGGAAGAAGTCAAATTATCACTATTTGCTGATGATATGATAGTATACTTAAGTGACCCCAAAAATTCCACCAGAGAGCTACTAAACCTGATAAACAACTTCAGCAAAGTAGCTGGATATAAAATTAACTCAAGCAAATCAGAGGCCTTCCTCTACACAAAGGATAAACAGGTGGAGAAAGAAATTAGGGAAACAACACCCTTCACAATAGTTATAAATAATACAAAATACCTCGGTGTAACTCTAACTAAGCAAGTAAAAGATCTGTTTGACAAGAACTTCAAGTCTCTGAAGAAGGAAATCGAAGAAGATCTCAGAAGATGGAAAGATCTTCCATGCTCATGGATTGGCAGGATTAATATAGTAAAAATGGCCATCTTACTGAAGGCAATCTACAGAATCAATGCAATCCCCATCAAAATTCCAACTCAATTCTTCGCAGATTTAGAAAGAGCAATTTGCAAATTCATCAGGAATAACAAAAGACCCAGGATAGCCAAAACTATTCTCAACAATAAAGGAACTTCTGGTGGAATCACAATCCTGGACCTTAAGCTGTACTACAGAGCAATTGTGATAAAAACTGCATGGTATTGGTACAGTGACAGGCAGGTTGATCAATGGAACAGAATTGAAGACCCAGAAATGAACCCATGCACCTATGGTCACTTGATCTTTGATAAAGGAGCTAAAACCATACAGTGGAAAACAGACAGCATTTTCAACAGATGGTGCTGGCTCAACTGGTGGTCAACATGTAGAAAAATGCAAATCGACCCATTCCTTTCGCCTTGTACAAAGCTCAAGTCCAAGTGGATCAGGGACCTCCACATCAAACCGGATACATTGAAACTAATAGAAAATAAAGTGGGGAAGAACCTCCAACAAATAGGTACAAGGGGAAAATTTCCTGAAGAGAACGCCAATAGCTTCTGCTCTAAGATCAAGAATTG
>JADRCD010158533.1:0-40738 GCA_019843815.1 Montemys delectorum
AAAAAAAAAAAAAAAAAAAAAATCTTCTGAAATAAACAGTCGTGAAACAGTACCCCCATACATACAAAAAACTCACCTGAGTAAGGTGTCAGGTCCTGGGGACACTGAGTAGTTAAAGACACGATGACACTGGCACAGCCCCCCTTTAAGGTCACAAAAACAAAGGTCTAAATTTGATGTCTCTATGTACTATCAAACTACTTCTTTTAGGCATCAATAATTTAAAACTAAAACATATGAATGAAGTCTAATAGCTCCTCTGGGATTCAATATAGAAAAAGGAAAACACTTTAAAGTCATTATATAGAGATTATTATTTTAGGAGTAAGAACTTACGAAACTGTGAATAAGAAATCAAGTATAACTGTCAGAAGTTACAAGTGTTATCACGAACAATCACATTAACAACTCTATGTCTAGAGATTCCTAAGAAAACAGATTTTATGCATCCAAAGAGAAAAATTGTGCTTTATTTAACAGCTCTTTAAAATCTGAAAAATCAGATGCTTCTTATTTGAGTGAAGTAAATGAGGTACTGCTGTGAACACAGCACCCTACGTCTTTCAGATGTATACGAGAACATAATGCAGAAGCTATGCACGTGGAAAACACACAGGAGAGACGCACTCAGAAACAGCTATTTTCCCTGCATGGTAAAAATACTGCTATTTTTCACTTTCTCTTGATTTATATATGTTAATTAGAACTGAAGTATTAATTTTTCATATGAAGAAATGAGTTATCTCTTTCTTCTACAATGAGATGGGGCTGGGTTCTGACACACACAATCCCAGCACTGCGATGGAAGAGGGCAGTGTGGGGACATCATGAGATCTGGTCTAAAACAACAAAAACTTTTAACAGTAGGAAAAATATAAGCAGATGAAAGGAGTATCTGACATTTTTAAGATTCTCTTATATTTTTGGTTGTGAGTCTAGCCTTTAACGGCTGAGCTATCTCTCCAGCCCGTTTTTAAGATTCTCAAACAAACAAATAAATGGTATTTTTCTACCCAAATATCTATTAAACGTTACACGAAAACTTCTAATTACTGTCTAAAATGATTACTCTTTTAGCAGGTAAGTGAGTTTCTCCATTAACTGATAATAACAGAAAATTTAAGAGCACTTTCATGGTAACCATAAAAGATTCTATTAAACACAGCAGCTAAGCAGAGCACGATAGCATGTAAGCATGATAGCACACAGCATGATACTTGTAATCCCTGCACCAGGAAATATAGGCACATATTAAAAGTTCAAAGTTATCCTTCCTGTATCGGAAGTTTGAGACTAGCCTAAGCTATAAGAGATCCTATCTCAAATACATACATGTATACATCCATCCATCCATACATACATACTTACTTGAAAATCAGTTACACATTTTAAGTTCTCATGTAACCATAGAAACAAAATATTTAACATGCATTATGTTTTACAGAAACATTAACTTTTATACATGATGTTGTTTTAAAAAATTACCACAAACACATATTTGCTCTTATAAAAATATACTTCTATGCACTAGGAAGATGGCTCAGTAGGTGAAGTACCTACTGTGCAAGCATGAGGACCAGGGATCACATTAGCATCCACATAAAAATCTGGTTCATATATCTGTAATCTTAAGAACTGTGGGGGCAGGGAGAGCTAGATCCACTGAGCTTGCTGGCAGCCAGCCTAGGCAATCAGTGAGCACCTTGTTCAGTGATACAGTCTTTCTCAAAAGCTAAAGTGGAAAGCAATAGTGGAAGATAGCCAAAAGGTAAAAATAAAATAAAGACTCCTTTGGCCTCCACATGCATGTGCATAAACACCAACATATACCCCCTCCCGCCACCCCCCAACACAAATCTTACCTTAGTCCCAAGACCTACACCACTTCTGATCAGCTCACATAACCTAGGAACTAGCTCACCTAGCACCGAAACATCGAGATATTGCAGGCACTTTGAGAAAAGAATAAATATAAAAGTAAGCCTAAGCAAATAATTCAGTAACATATCTTTATTTAAAAACTATCTATGTCAAAATATGTACCTATTAGTTTTAATAGAAAGTTGAAAATCACTGGTTTGGTTTTGCTCTGGAAAAATTACAGTACCACAAACAGAAAATTCATTTACTAATGGTTCAACATGAAAAATAGAAAAACAAAATAATTAAAAGCATTAATTTACTAAGAGGAAATAAATGATTACATCTCTTTCAATCCTCCTCTATCAATCTATATTGATTGTAAGATGCCTAGATTAAAACTGACTTTCCAGCCTACTAGACCCCAAATAAGTCAGTTTCTTAGATGATTTTACCATAGCTTGTTATAGTTTTTAAAATAAAAGCACATACTTCATTATTTATGAATATTTCCAAAAGATGTTTGCTAAATACTCCTCTCATTTGCCCCAATAATAAAACTAAAACATGAGATTCTTAGACAGAATACTGGCAGCAGTTCCCAGTAGACACTAAAACCTGACTTTTGTCCCATTTGTGATCTGCTTAGCAAACAGTTTCTGTTTAGTTTTAGTTTCTGGCAGCTTGCAAGTTCTTAATAATCGCTCCAGGAAATGCCCAGAAGGTGACTCTGCAAAGACTCTTAGAACCTCAATGTCTCTAACTCTTCACTATACGTTTCCAACATCTGAAAGACATCATTATCACTCAGTCCCTGTTGCCCACCGTCTGTGCTATTTCATAAAAATACCTCTGAATTATACCTTCACGATCTTTAATAAAAAAATGTCTTGGGGCTGGCAAGGTGGCTCAGCAGGTAACAGTACTGACTGCTCTTCCAAAGGTCCTGAGTTCGGATCCCAGCAACCACATGGTGGCTTACAACCACCAGTAATGAGATCTGATGCCCTCTTCTGGTGTGTCGGACGACAGCTACAGTGTATTACACCAGAGTGAGCAGGGGCTGGAGCAAGCGGGGCCATCCTGAGTTCAGTTCCCAGCAGCTACATGATGGCTCATGGCCATCTGTACAGCTACAGTGTACTCATACACATAAAAATAAATAAATAAATCTTTAAAGAAAGAAAGAAAGAAAGAAAGAAAGAAAGAAAGAAAGAAAGAAAGAAAGAAAGAAAGAAAGAAAGAAATGTCTCAACCAAGGATAGGCAAAAAAGCAATGATGATGATACTACTACTAATAATAAAATAAATAACACATTGCTGAGCCTAGCTACAATAAGACCAAACATAAATAGATACAAATTATACATAGATCTCCTAATATGTTGTTTCCCATGTAACACAAAATTTGACAAATTCTGTTATTCAGAAAGTGGTGGCACATGCCTTTAATCCTAGCACTTGGGAGGCAGAGGCAGGCAGATTTCTGAGTTCGAGGCTAGCCTGGTCTACAGAGTGACAGCCAGGACAGCCCGGGCTACACAGAGAGAAGGCCTGTCTCGAAAAAAAAAACAAAAAAAAGAAAAAAATGTCTATAAATATGTAAAATTTATTTATGCTAGTTAAAAATTTAAGAATTGTGAAAGAAACAACTGTAGTCACAATATTTTATCAATACATCCCCTTAGGTTTGTCTCATGTTTACATAGCATGAGGTCTTTGGAGAACTGTACTCAAATAGATGCAAATGAGTTTTTCAGTAGTATTTGGAAACTCACCATGTTGATTGTCTCCATCATGGGAGAGGATTTGGCAGCACTGAGTCGAGCACTGTCCATTGCATCCTAAAGAGCAGAAATTCAAGATACTCAGGATATACAACTAATTATGAATTAGGCATAGAAATACTAATTAAGGGTCTTATTTCCAAACTAAAGGTTTTTAAGTAAACAATCAATATAGAAATCAGATGGAAGTCTAATTCTAATTTTGGTTGACATTCCTTAACAATTTACCTGTAAAATTAGCATATCTCTAAAGATCAGAAATTTAAACAAGTTAAAAATAAACAAAATATGATGGCTGGTAGTGCACCTCACTATTAGCATAGCATGAACAAGGCCTTGGGATCAATCCCTCCTACTACAAGAAATTAAGTAATGATGTATTTATTAATAAAAATACTATGGCTCTAAGCAAGTCATTCAGCCTTAAGTCTCAGGTTCTCCATCCACTTAAAAAGAGAATACACTGAATTTCTATATAATGTTTAAAACATTGTCTAAATAAAATACACCAAAATAGTGTATGTGTTTGTATAGTCCACTTAATTCTTTAACTTTATTGCATGCATTCATATTTATCATGATAGTTTGATCAAAATTACACTAGGGGAAAGGTTACTATCCAGAGAGTAAGCATGAAAAAGTGATTTGCTGAAGTTGGCAAAAAGATAGATAGAATTTATGTTCCCTAATTTTTAATACTAATAAACATTTTATAGCAGGTGGCAAATCTACTGAAACAGGAAAGATGCCCAATAAAGAAGAAACAACAGTATTAAAAGGCAAATGAAAAGGGTAATTTATAAGAGTAGATTAAGCAAATTAACAATCAAATAATGAACTGAGAGAACACACTGGCATTACAAATTATATAGGCCTAATCAACCTAATAAACAAACATAAATAGGAGTTAAAAAGTGTAAGGGTAGGCATGTGCAAATGATCGTGCATGCTCACAAAAGCCAAAGTTACAGAAAGGTACAAAATGCCTACAGTGGGTGCTAAAGAATAAAACCCCAGCTCTCTATAAGAGTAGCTAATTGCTAGGCTATCTCCTTAGATTAAAAAGTTAGGGCTTTAGCTCAGTGGATACAGTGTTCAAGCAAAAAGTCTGGGTTTGGCAGGTGGGAGGAGATGAGTAGGCTAGAGAGTATAAAAGGGTAATGGACAGTATATGTAAGAGAGACATTCAAAATATAACACTACAAATATAACTATTATAAACTTGAGGCTATTCAATTATATTCAATTACTGTTATCAAAGATAGAGGGGAAAAAGGGGTTTATAACTCTTAATCTTGTAAAACTTGCCTACAAAATGTAATCACCTGACTTTAGCATGAATGAACTTGAAAAAGGAAATGAAACAGATATAGACTTTATGCCCCAGTAAATTAAAAATGCAGTTACAGAACAATGATCAAAATCTAATACCAATACTCAAACTATTCTAGCAAAATAGAAACAGAAGGACCACTATGTAATTCATTCTATGAGGCCACAGTTACTCTGATACATAAACCACACAAAGACCCAAGAAAGAAAGAGAACTTTAGACCAATTTCGCTTATGAACAGTGATGGCAAAAAAAAATACTCAATAAAATTCTCATAAACCAAATAAAAAAACACACCAAAAACACCATTCACCACAATCAAGTAGGTTTCAACCCAGGGATACAGGGTTCAATATATGAAAATCTATCAGCAATCCACTATATAAACAAAGGCAAAGAAAAAAAAAATCACATGATCATCTCATTAGATGATGAAAAAGCCTTTGACAAAATCCAAACCCCTTTATGTTAAGTCTTGGAGAGATGAGGAATTCAAGGCACATACCAAAACGTAATAAAAGGAATATACAGCAAACCAAAAGCCAACATCAAATTAAATGGAGAGAAACTTGAAGCAATCCCACTAAAATCAAGGACAAGACAATCTATTCAATATAGTACTCAAAGTTCTAGCTAGAGCAATTAGACAACAAATAGAGATCAAGGGAATACAAATTGGAAAGAAAGAAGTCAAAGTATCGCTATTTGCAGATCATATGCTAGTATACATATGCTACCCCCAAAATTCTACCAGAGAACTCCTACAACTGATGAACACTTTCAGTAAAGTGGCTGGATATGAAATTACCTCAAAGAAATCATTAGCCTCCTTTTATACAGGCTGAGGAAGAAGTTAGGAAAACAACATCCTTCACAGTAGTCACAAGTAATATAAAAAGATCTTGGTGTGACTCTAACCAAGCACCAAGTGAAAAATATGTATGACAAGAACTTCAAGTCCTTGAAGGAAAAAAAAAAATTGAAGACCTCAGAAGATGGAAAGATCTCCCATGCTCATTAATCAGTAGGATTAACATAGTGAAAATGGCCATCTTACCAAAAGCAATCTACAATGCAATTCCCATCAAAATTCCAACACAATTCTTCACAGACATAGGAAGAGCAATTCTCAACTTCATAAGGAAAAACAAAAACCCAGGATAGTCAAAACATGACCTCAAGCTGTACTACAGAAAAATAGTGATAAAAACTGCATGGTATTGGTACAGAGACAGACAGGTTGATCAATGGAATGGAATCAAAGACCCAGAAATAAACCCACACACCCACGGATACTTGATCTCTGACAAAGAAGCCAAAACCATCCAGTGGAAAAAAGACAGCATTTTCATCAATGGTGCTAGTCTCACTGGCAGTCTTCATGTAGAATGCAAATTGATCCATAGTTATTAACCTACACAAAGCTCAAGTCCAAGTAGAACAAGGACCTCAACACAAAATCAAATACACTGAATCTAATAGAAGAGAAAGTGGGAAATAGCTTTGAACTCATAGTCACAGGGGGAAATTTCTTGAACAGAACACCAATGACTCAGGCTCTAAGATCAACAATTGATAAATGGGACCTCTTGAAACTGGAAAATTTCTGTAAGGAAAAGGTTAATAGGACAAAAAGGCAATCAACAGATTTTGAAAAGATCCTCAAGTCTGATTTTGTTTTTAAATTGGCTATTTGGGGGTTTTGTGACTTATGAATATGAAAGACTTTTTAAAAGCCCCCAGGAAACTGTTCATAGAGGAGACCTCTAGGAGATTACTCTCTCCCCTTCCAGGTTGATTTAATTCAATAAATGAGTCATATATAACCTTTGAAAAATAACAGATCAAGCCAGGCAGTAGTGGCGCACGCCTTTAATCCCAGCACCTGGGAGGCAGAGACAGGCAGATTTCTGAGTTTGAGGCCAGCCTGGTCTACAGAGTGAGTTCCAGGACAGCCAGGAGAGATCCTGTCTCGAAAAACAAAAACAAAAACAAAAAAGAAAAATAACTGATCAAAGACAAAGCCGAGCAACTTCAGGCCAAAGTCTACATATAAAGTTTTACTTAAGACATTTTGTAGATGGTTAGGCAGATATCCAGCCATAAAAAGTATAAAAATAATTTTTAGACTGTTATAATTATGTTAATAAGTTGTCAATTTTTATTTGATTAACAAAAGTATATATGAGCTAGATAGGACCTTCCCCCTTTAAAAAAACCTAAAAAAACAAACAAAGAAATTCTACTACATAGACTGTTTATCTATGGGCACTGGATAGATATTAACAGTGATCATACCTCAGCAGTCCTTACCAATATATTCTGCTATCAACTTACCTTTTCTTGTTCTGTAGCCCGGAGACTCAAATAATTGAGAACTTGAGGCTCCAACACACTTAAGGATTCTAAGAGTGCTGGTATGAGTTTGGGTGCGTGTGGTTTCAACATGGCTCCTGCACTTTTGCTGATCTTCACAAGAGTGTTAATGCTAGACACACAGAAAGCATTGTCTGAATCCCTTCACCATAAATAAGAAGGCCTACAATCTAATCATGAGGACAGTTTGCACTTACATTCAGGTATATACTCATGGCTCAAAGCCTAATCCTGGCAACTGGAAAGTGGGGTTTCTGATTATGACTGAATTCAGGGTCTCTCATCTCTTGGCATTTAAAAAAATTAGAAATTTATCTTGCAATGTTTTGTTTGAGACAGTTTCTCTGAATAGCCTGTCCTGAAACTTGCTCTGTAGACCAGACTGGCTTCAAACTCATAGAGATCTGGCTGTCCCTGTCTCTCAAGCCCTGGGATTAAAGGCATGCACTACCACCATCTAGCAATTACAGATATTTTAAAGCAAGCACACATACACATAGAGGGGTGAAAAAAAAATGATAGTTTGTTGGAATCCAAATTCAGAGTTCAAGGTCTATCCATTATCTTCAAACTTACTTACTTTCTTTCTTTCTCTCTTTCTCTTTCTTTTCTTCCTCAGACAAGGTTTCACTCTATACAGAACTGGCTAACCTGGAA
The DNA here is from genome assembly GCA_019843815.1 of Montemys delectorum. Classification (NCBI taxonomy): domain Eukaryota; kingdom Metazoa; phylum Chordata; class Mammalia; order Rodentia; family Muridae; genus Montemys; species Montemys delectorum. Next base: position 8,014 of record JADRCD010158533.1, read on the forward strand.
CCTGCTATCTAGACCAGGCTGGTTTTGAACTCACAGATATCTGATGGTCTCTACATATGAGTAGTAGAATTAAAGGCATATGCTATCACACCCAGCTTGATTCTTGAAACTTTAACAGTCCCGATCTTTCTCTTTTCTCATTTAACTGCACTAATTCGATTCCAGCTGTGTTATTTAACACATTCCATATATATATGTGTATATATATATATGTATATATATATATATCCCATACATATACACACACACTAAACCAAGTAAAGATTCAATTATTTTAAAAATATGGCTTATGCCAGTAATGCTACCATTCTGATGTATGAGGCCAGAGGATCACTACTTTGAGGCCAGGCTGGGTTACTATATAGCAAATATGGGTGGACTTTGCCTCTGAAACCATGCAAGGCTCTTTCATAAGCAATGCTGAATATTTCCTATCCTACCACACCAGGATGCACATCCTGTTCTGTCCTTTTATCCTATTAGAGTCATGACTGGGCTCAGGTTTGGAAAGTCTGAAACATCATTAAGTTCCACATTTGCCTTTTAGCTAGTAGATCTAGAAGCCATATAGACTAGTTTAACAAGGACAGTTATACTCAACAAGCAAGCCCCTGAAGACACGAGGCATAACAGGAAGATGTGTGCTTGCTAAGGAAAGGGGCCAATGCCAATAGAATAATATGCAACTCAGAATGTTAGTCAAATCAAGGTCCCCATGAAATATGACTATAAAATACTCTGGCCCACATCTTTTCATAAATGCTTAAGTTACTTCAATGGATTCTCCTCAGCCATTTTTCATATTTTTGGCATCTAACATTCAAGAGAACACATTTTCTACAGACTGGCTAGAAACTAAGTAATTGCAGTACGTTCACTTCAACCAAAGCACACCTGAGGGCTCGGACTTCCGTCACAGGACTCATCATCCCTTTGTCCAGAAGGCAGGGCAGGAGGACAGCAATGGTTCTCTGGCCAGCTGCTCCTTTGGCAGGGTCACACATTTTCACACAAACCTCACATACAAAGAGCAGGGACATTAGTGAAGCTGGCCTCACAACTATTAAAGCATTTCTCTGACAAAGTGGTTTTGTTTTTTTAATGTCACTATCAGCAATAAAACAATGAATCACTGTCTATGCCACTATGGGGGTTGTAGAGGAGTGACCAGTACTGAGTCCAAGAGGACTGCTGTATCCAAACAGAAAACCTGGTGATATAGCCTATTCTTTAATTTTTGACTTTCTACTTTGTACAGTGAGAAACAAAAGAGCTAGAAATATATAAGAAATATTTAAGAAGGCACTTTTTAAAATGCTCTGTGTGGAACCATGCTTACCATACAGACTGCAGGAAAATGTTCTGGTGAAGAACACAAAACTAGATGTAAAAGGCACCAGAATTTAAAATTACTTTTACTACTCTGTAATGGGATCATTGACAAAGCTTAAGCAATTAGAGTATCAATTACAAAATTAGTATAAGGGGCAGACTATTTAGTTTCAAAAAGCTTGCCAACTTCTTAATTTGGGGAAGATATTAAAAGCAAGACATCTATTGCTTCCTTTAAGTGAGTCATGTGCTCTTGAGGGTCAAAGCAAAGGTACACCTCATATGGAGTCCTACAGATGCTCATCATTTAAAGAACCGACAGTAAAAGGTGTTCAAGACACACTACACATGTACACTAAACAGTATAATGAGACCCACTTTCTTATTCACTGTTAAGAGCAGTAAACTACACAAGAAGCCAATTACAAGGCAACACTACTTCATATGAGAAAAAAAAAAATCCCTGTCAAGTCCACGGTGAACCCTACCCTACTGTATCTCACTGTAAGAAGACTATTCTCACCTTGCTCAGAGTTTTGAGAGCTAGTTCTGCTGCCTTCCGTACAGACTCCTAAAAAAATGAAAAAAGTCTGCCATTATACATATTAGCACTCATTCCTACCCACTCTCTAATTAGATCCTAATACAAATTGCAAAACATAATTTTCAATAACAGGTTTAAATATATGTTGTTCTGTTAGACTCTCTGCCCATTAAAGAACATGTATATCTGATCTATTTTTGACCATGTAAAAATATAGCTATTAACTGTAACAGTCAAAAAATAAGATGTACTATAAAAGTAAATACATAAAAATCTCTTTGAAGATTCTAAAAGAATTAAAATTTCCTATTGAATAAATAAAGCAACAAGACAAACCTAGTAGTCTAATTTTAAGAATATCAAAAGTTTCAAATTTAGATAGTCTAGCTTTAGATCCTTTAGTATAGATCCAACTTTAGCTGGATCTCGACTATCCTCAAAAGGTTTACATGCTAAAGGCTGGGTCCCGTGAAAGGCATTACTAGAATCTTAGTAATAGGGGAAGAAAGTCTAGATCATTGCGAGCAAGCCTTTGAAGGAGATTATGAGGCCTCAGACTCTTCCTCCTCCTCTTTGTTCTTTATCCCAAGTAAATGTTTCCTTCCACCTCAGATGCTGACCCTTACAGATTGCCTCGGTCACAGGCCCAAACAACAGAGCCCGTCTATGATAAAATAACAACCTCCAAAAGAATAAAATAAACCATTTCCCTTTCTAAATAATCACCCTAAACACTTTAATAGTGATATTAAATAAGTGAAATAACCTAGAAAAACTGAGATATTTTTGCATTAATCACAGTATTTGGAAATGAATGCCTAAACTTTGAAACTTTAGTCATTATGAATTACTTCAAAATGGGGCTTTGCTCCTAATTCTACAGTATCATGTAATTTCTATTGGAAAAGGCAGGCTGTAGTCACAGATACCCAAACTTTTAAGTTTACATGTACATCAAAGCTGAAATTTAGAGACAAAAGAGTTTCTAAAAATTGTCTAGCTAGGGAATTTAGAAACATATACATTTTTGAAAGCTATAGTATATTTTAATGATTCCAGTTTAAAAATATAAACATATATAAATATAGAATTATTTCTATAATACCTTAATATCATCTTGTACTCTAAAAAGTGTTTCCCACATTTCTGGAAGTTTGTCAATGACGTCATCTAAAGGTCTTCCTCTCAATAAATCATTGAGAGCTAAGCAGCTGAAAATAAAAATTTGATTTCAAATACATGATCAAGCAAGTCCAGTATTTTACTATCAAATAGTCATACTGAACAATAATAGACTCTTACCTGTATTTCTAGTCCTAACCTCTCACCCTAAGACAATCATGATTATTCTAATATTACCTCAAATATATCTACCACATATGATACAAATCACTAAATGACAATTCCTACAACTACAATTCAATCCCTTTAGATGACATACCAATACATCACTCTTAACTCAACTATGTGCTCTCAATGTTTGGCTTATCACCAAGTACATAACAAGCACTGAATATGTACAAACTGCATATATAAACACATTCTATAATATAAAGCCATGAAATTATACAACTTGATATCTACCAATTTAAGAAATGATCCACAAATTTTTAATTTCATACTTATATAAACTAATTTAAGAAAATAAAGTGGAGTTTAATAGTTAAAGAACTCAACTAAAAATATGATGGTTTTAACTTATTTTTTTGTTACACTATATTAAAAAGAAAATCCCTAGAAATTTGAAGGGAAATTTTCCAGCTTTATCTGGCTAATCAAAGTTTCCAAGTGATACCTGGATTCTCGAACTCGCCACATGTTGCTGGTAAGGTTTTTAATCAAATCTTGAAGAATTTCCTTCAAATACTTATCCACCTAATGAAAGCAAAAGGATAAAATGAAAAATGTAAATAAAATCCAACAACCCAATATTTACCTTCCAACAACACTGATCATTTTCTTTATTAAAGTGACCCTGGGCCTCTCAGTCTGCAAATCTCTCACCATTTTGCAATAACTTGATAGATGATTCTTTTCTATAGTGCATGAGAATAAAGTCTAATCACTTGGGATTTATATAACACAAAGCCCATTGTGACTCATCTTGCCACATGGGTTTCTTATTGTCTCAGTTCTGTTCCACAGCATACATATAATACCTCTGCAGTCCAACTTTTTGTCCATGACAATTGGAAGTGGCCACCACTTAGAGAATTTTGGCCTAGTGACTCTCTTCCATGTTCCCACAGCACCCTCTTGAGGTAAATCATATATCCGACAACTCATTATTGCACTGCTCTATTAAACTGGACTTCAATGGCAAGATGGTATCTCACTGGTCTGTACTCTGGTACAAAAATAAGTATTTTATAATGGTCCAGAAAGAAAGTGAGTTTCATCTAAGCTTTGGTGATAACAAATTAGTGGTAGATTAAGTTGGAACAGTAGACTGCAAGCTACTTTTAGTAGCTGTGCACCCCTCTAACCTAAGCTACTCGAGAGGTTTGGACCCAGCCTGAAACAGATCAAGATCTTGTATTGAAATAAGTTGTTTTTGCTTTTTTTTTTTTTTTAAAAGGAAACTATTATCGGTGGTAGAACACTTGCCTAGCACATTTAAGAACCTGGGTTCAAACTCCAATACTGGGGGGGAAATGTGAACTATGGAAATTCATTTAATAATTTTAACCAAAATCCAATTTGTAATATTAAAACCACTTTTGCTGCTTTATAGATAATTAAACACAGGACAAAGAGAAGAAAAGGATGATGATGATCTACTCATCAGGAAGAATCAGGGACAGGAGCAGATTCAAGGAACATATGATAAATGCAGAATCAACAGAAACTGCTGCTAAATTTGATGTGAGTTTGGGGCATTATAAGACACAGACAAAAAAAGGAAGATACCAAGTTTTCTGGCGTGGACAAATACATGAACAGTGAAAACAAAGGAAAGGCGTCTTTTCTTGTCAGCTTTTTACTGGACACATTACATTTATGGTACATTTAATAACAGTCAAGTGAAGACATGAGTCAGGAAGTGAAATTTGTAAATATGGATGGAGTACATGTCCTATCTGAGCCAGTACAGAACTAAGTAACATCATTACAATAAATGGAATGCTTATATGCCCAGGAGTTAGTAAAAAAGAAAGCTAAGAGGACAACAGTTTTCAGAGGCAGTTCCTGAGAAACCTTCATATCTGAAAGGAGGACTGAATGTAATCAACTGCCAGATTATAGAACCAAGGAAAACAATGTATGGCAATTAACTATGTCTTTTGTCTGTCTTCCCAACTAAAATAACTCTTTAAGCATTTGTTTGTGACCCATTCTCCATGGTATCAGTGTTCCTGTAAACATATAATATTCCATATGTATGAATATACTACTGTTCTTTTTTTTATTGGATATTTTATCTACATTTCAACTGTTATTCCCTTTCCCTGGTTTCCCCACTGCAAATCCCCTATCCCATCCCCCTCCCCCTGCTTCTGAGGGTGCCTCCCTCCACCTTGCCTTGGCATTCCCCTATACTGGGGCATCAAGCCTTCACAAGACCAAGGGCCTCTCCTCCCACTGGGGGTAGCCACCAGAAAGTCCCAGTTGCCAGGAAGGTAAGAGGCTCGCAGGACCCAACAGGGATGAGATTAGCTGAAATGCCCAATAAAGGGAAGGGAGAACCTATAGACACCATACCCAGAGGTTAGATTATCGTTCTTTTAACTATCTACCCAACCACTGAACATTTTGATTACTTTCATTCTTGAGATCTCAGCAACTATTACAGAATCACTGAAAGAAAAAGCAAACAAGCAATGAAAGGAAATAAATATATAAGGAGCAACAGGTGTTTGGTTTAAATCCTATATGGTGCCACACACAAACTACAGTGTTTTCCTAACACACAGGTTCACAGACACTTGCCATTGATTTGTCAGTGACCAATGCATTCCAAATGCTTGTCATAGCCTGTCGAATTCCAAGGTTGGGATCAAACTGGTAACGATAAAGTCGAGGAACTAGCTGAGGCAGAAAAGGAGCCAGTTGTTCTCCAGCTCTGGTAGCAATTACATTAAAACCAAAAGCAGCACCCTGAAAATAATAAAGACCAACTTATACATGACTGGCATAGTAAAATGATAACGTAGTAAATACAAAAAGGCTTCAAATAGTCTTTCTCAAATTTATCCCTAAGTAGAACATAACCTTTACCAAATAATGGCTAATGTGGTAATCTGGCTCTCAGATACAGATTTTCAAAATTAACTATAAATGAACTGGCACTACAAGGCTAATGTAACAAGTCTGGTTTTGGAGTAAGTAAAAGAATAAAAACTCAGTAAGCGCTGGGGCTATATAGTTCAGTAGCAGAGCATTTGTCAAGTATACATGATGCCCTGAGTTTGTTCTCCAGCAAAAATTGAAGAAAGAAATGAAATAAAATAGCAACTTACCTTCCTGGAGTTCCACATTGCATGATGATTCGCCAGATTCATAAATTTATATACCAGATCTGGCTGACTGAGATCACTTGCCAGAGAGCAAAGCTCCTTGTAAGTAGAAAGGCCCTGACTTAGAAACAAACAAAAAGAAATACAAAATAAATTATCTGTATAGCTATCTTTGGCCTGACATAAATTTCAGCATCAGTATTACAGGAGCTCTTTTAAATTGTATTTCCCTCAGTTGCTAATACCATAATCATCACTGAGGAGACTGAAAACTAGGTTGAGAAGAATATAAAAAATCATATACCTCAATTATCAATAATTTCTAAATATTTCTGCCAGTAAATACCTATTGCAAATTAGCTGTACAATGCCTCCCCTAGGCTCAAGTGTTTAAGCATTTGGCTCCCAGTTCATGGTACTGTTTTGGAAGGTTGCAGGTGGTGGATCTTTGTTGTATGGAGGAAGGAGGTTAGGAGGCGGAGTCCCCTGCAACCACGCAGCCATCTACTGCCATTCCTTCCCTTCCATGATGGACCTTACAGCTTCCAACTGTAAACCAGATGAACTTTCCATCACTTTTTTTTATCAGCTCTTTGATAGTAAGGAACACCATACCTAAAATGTGCCTGCATGTTCCATGGACGTGAAGCTCTTGGTGGCTCTGGAGACACCTTGAAAGTTATCATGTTATATGCAAACTCTCATAACCATGAGTGATTTTAAAATATTTCTGTTAAATTTCCTCTAGGTATAATATAGCATTTTGTGAAAAATTAGCACTTTTTTTAATTCGTTAAAGAAGCCAGTATAGTAGTTTGTACCTCTGTAGTTGTACCAGAGGATTCAACTGAGCCAACTAGTTCAAGAAAGCAAGGATAATGAGACCTGGTCCACCCAAAAAAACAAGAGGAGAAAGAAGAAAACAAAGAGAGAAGCTCAGAAAAAAAATTAGAAAAAAAAGCAAATAAAAAGAACTCTGAATATGAAAACAGTAAGATATAGAATAGTGTAGGACAGATAAACCACCTGCAATATCCTCTTGTTCTAAATGTCACAGGAAGACAGAGCAAGTGGCATATGTTATCTGACAATTCTTAGAGGAAAAAAAATGACAATATAACCACACTGAAATAATAATGAAAGAAGGACAACACCAAAATTAATTTAAAATACTAAACTGGCAGACTAGTCAAACACAAAAAGTATTCCCAGAAAAAAAAATTTAGATCAATTTAATGTAGTTCTATGTTGCAAGAAGTCTACTCAGGACTCAGCTTCTTAGACGCAGACAGTTCTAGACCTAGTATCAGTCTGAGAACTAACTCTATCTAGTTTTTGAAGTCATGGCCTCCCACAAAAGCAGCCTGCCACAGATGATTACTCACTGACCAGGCATAAAGGCCTAAGAAGTAAGCCAAGAGGCCCAGGCTCTGTGGCTGGAGGCTGACAAGGGTCGTGCCATCCAGGTATGGCTTCAGGTCAATGTTCCCTCTGCAATCAGTAGTCTCCTTGCTCAATGCTCCCAAAGACAATCCTAAGGGCATTCTCCAGTAAATTGCCAGCATACAAATCTCTATCTCAGAGGCCAACAAAACCCTATCTAAGACAGTAGAGTTTTTTCTATGCCATTTTTATTGATCCATCAACAAACAACATTCCTATTCTCCCTTAGTTGATCCCTATTTTCCCTTAGTTGATCGATGTGTTTAGATTTAGCACACATACCCATCAGGTGTTTTGCCAAGGCCACCCCCTTGAAATACCACTGTCTCTCCAGAAACTTCATGTTTGACTCTAAAACAAATCAGTAAGAATATAAATTAGTTTCAAATTCTCCATCCCAACAATAAACAATTGGATACAATCCATGTTCACACTGATAAAACCTGTGTCTAGTATATAAGAAGATATAAAACTATTCTTCCCTACCAGACTGCAAATTTTCTAAAATCAAATATAAGCAAAAAATTTCACAGGTTAATTACAGCCAATGTGTCACACATTAAAAACTACCCTTCCCTCAGGGAGGTAACAGGAAGCAGCAAGCAATTACAAAACCAATCTCCCTCCGCGTACTCATCCACATCAGATTACGAATGACATTCAAGTTTCTTCATATCATACCTTAATTTTTTTTTTTTTTGCCTAAAGTATTGAAATGATTTCTAATCCAATGCTTTAACTGTCGTGGGACCATTCAAGTTTGAAATTTTCTGAAGTAAACAGTATATACTGAAATAATTAAACTGTTTGCAGTCAATGATATGCAATGTCGTAATAAGTAGAAGGTGGAATTATTCTTCTTCCATATCATATTCCCAATATCCTAAGTATTCATAGCTAAAATTTTAAATTCACTATACCTTTTGCCAGTCATAAGTGTTTCTACAAGTGTAGACACCAATTCTTGTTGATCTTGTTCATTGCCCAGCTCATAAACCAATCCAAGCCCCTTTGAGGCAACATCTTGGCTGAGTTCTACAAAAAAGGTAGACAAAATTATACTAGTCTAAAAGAAATTTGTCTCCTGGCCAATCAAGAAATTCTCTTTACTCTAAAATTTACAAAAGTCAAGATATAAAAAGTAGAAGCACTCTTATTTTCCCAAATCAAGTCAGTGGATAAGACATTATCATTAATAAAGATGAGAATCATGACCAAAAACTAATAAAATGCCAATGATCTAGTGTCATTATAAAAATCACAGTATCAGAATATCAACATATATTGTTTATATTAGAGATAAAATATTCTCCAAGGATTTTAAGACACTCATATCCAGTTTTAGAAAAATAGAGGCAATACTAGTCCTTGTGTTTTAAATAAGATGTTTTAAAGCTATTATTTAAATTTCTAACATATTCACTTCTCCTGACTTTAATCAAAGAGGAAAAGTAATTCAAAGTAGAAAAACTTTAACACTAATGTTAAGGCCTCAGCTCCATTTAAAAAATGTAAAGTTGTAGAAGATGTTCTAATTTATGTATAAGAAAGAATGTCTATTTCCTATACTTTAGAACTTTAGTGGAAAGATGGTACTGTGGTATTTAATGTTGGCTTGTGCCTTAATACAATTACCTTTAACACTAAAAAATAATAATAATTTTTTAATTTTATTGCAGTTCTGTGGTAGAGACAGAGCCTTACTATGTATAACTCAGGATGGTCTAGAATTCATGATCCTCCAGCCTTATATCTTCCACATGCTAGGATGATAGCATGTGGCTAGTTTTGTTTTAGTCACATGGCTCAGAAGTTTTTGTGTTATAATTCATTTACTCACACTTTTAAAATTTAAAATACAAGTAAACTGAAGGTGGCAAATCAAATATTTACCGACAACTTACCATCATTTTCTGATAGAACTGAAACAAATGCGCTCTGAATTTCTTTTAGATGGGACTGAAAGAAAAGAAAAGGCATTAGAGCACTGAAACCCTACCTCTTCAGGAAAACAAGATTCTCACTGGTAAGGTACACTGTAGGCCAGAGGCTTAGGACCAAGGCGGTCATGACCTTCCCATGCAATCAACTCTATAGGTGACCATATTACCTGAAGTTGTACCACACACAGGTTGCCTAAGCATTCAATCTAACCACTGTCCCAATGTGAGCCTGCCTATTCTTATCCCTTCTGACTTTACAGCTTGACATTTACATCATTGTCTTGACAGGATTAATCAGATCATCATCCTTCAGTGCCTCACATGCCAATTATTTCAAAACTTCTGCTACTTTTTAATGATTCCAACCTTCATACACTTTCTTCCTGCTTTTAATTCATAAATACTTTGGGACCCTTACAGAGTTCATCACATATCTGATGAATATTATAAAACTCACCTTCACTTCTATGTGGGTACTTAGTTTTCTCACAAGAGAAAGGAGCCAGATGCAGGCTGCTTGCCTCACATGTGGGTTGGGGCTGATAATATGTTTATTTAAAATAACATCTAAAACCCATGGGACGGCATCATTCACTTTGGCACCTGAAGAATAAGCAAAGAAAGATTACAATTAAAATACCCAAATATAATTTTCTTAAAAAATTATATTTACATCAACAATTACACAATAATAACCCAAAGTTAAAATCCAAATTACTAAGAATGTCCAAAAGATAACATAAACTAGATAATCTTTGAAAATTATTCAAAAAACTCTAGTTTGCTGGATAAAAAATTACCTTAGTCTCTTCAATCTCAGCCTTTTTTCTTTACTAAATCTTTCTAAACTTCCATCTAAAAACTGAACAATATCTTTGGGTTTCATTTCCTCCTCCAGCTATAACACATTTGTCTCTTTCCCCATTACTTCACAGTTTCACAATCCCAACAAATGCTGACTTGCTTTAAGTATTCAAACAGAAGCTTCAGAGAACTAGTTTGGCTTCCACCAATCACAGTCATCCTACATACACTACTAGGAAAACTCTTTCCCTATTTCTTTAAAGTCTCTCTATAATAGACGACAAAATAGGAGAGGAAGATGATACTACAGTATAAATGTTAACTGTAATACTAGGTACAACAGCTGTTTTCACTATGGATATAATTCACAATAGTACCGTTACCATGAAAATAGTCTTACTCAATTTTCCCAACTAAGATGATAAAATACAAATACTTACTGATTTTTCTTTTACTTTTAAACAGTAAAAACAAAAATCCTGGTTTGATACAAAAATATATTTCAATTCTAAATTTAACTCAACTGAAAAAATATTTGAGTCTGTGTTTTGGCTATTTTTGTTTTGCTCTGTTGTTTTTTCTTTAATTGTTAACATTAGGCTTATTCACATTTTTTGTGTACATATTTGCATATACATGAGAGTCCAAGTCACAGCACACATGTGGAGGTCAGAGGTCAGGTTTGCAAAAGTTGCTTCTATACCATGGGGGTCCATGGGTAGAACTCAGGCCATCAAGCTTGGCAGCACTTGCTGAGTGGTCTCACTAGACCTTGTTTTATTTTTTCTTTTGTTGTTGTTGGTTTTTGTTTTGTTTTGCTTTGTTTTTGAGATATGGTCTCACCGTGTATCCCAGACTGGCTCTGATCTCATTACATATCCCACATGTTCTCCAACTTGCAATCCTTCTGCCTTAGCTTTCCAAGTGCCAGGATTACAACATACATCATCTTAGTTTGAAATCTTAGTATCTGTTACCACATGCTCAAGAACCACATACATGTTCTCTCATATGACACAGTAACTAAAGTCTGTTGTACTTCCAGGACTAGCAGAGGACAGAGAAGGCTCACTATGTAGTGAGGAATTAGATACAAGAGGCTGAAAAAGTTCTCATTTTCATGGTCAATCTTTCCTTCTTTTTTTTTTTTTCTTCCTCCCCGCCCTCCAAAAGGCTCTCATTACATAGCTCTGGCTGGAACTTGCTACACTGACTAGGCAGGCCTTGAATTCACACAGATCATCCTGACTCTGCTTCCTGAATGCTAGAATTAAAGGCATGCACCACATGCCCCACTATGTTCAATCTTTTTTAATCCTTCTTGGCAGACCAAATTAGTAAGGCACATACCAATATTTGGGAAAAACATTACTTTTGCCCCTCATAGAGAAGAAAGCCAGCCTGCAGCTGTCAGTGAATTAGGTAAGGATTTGTTACCAGCAGGAGGTGTATACTCCTCTTCAGTCACCAGCCAGGCATCTCTGGCAGCCACAGACTGAGTTCCTACTGCAGCACTGGTAATGGCTTCACCAACAGTGAACTGAAGTTCAATCTGCTTGGCCTACAATGAAGGAAAGACAAATGTCCATTTCCATAAAAGAGCTGCTTGACACTCTACCTCTCAGCAGGCTTTATTTTCATTCTTTTGCCACACTGAAGCTAACTCAGAGATTCAAAAGAGGGTGGAGTAAAGGACAGGAGAACTAAGGAGGACTTGAAGATTATTTCTCACCTTCAGAAGATGGCTTCTCACTCTCACCACACAATTGCTATGGGGTGTTTAATTTTTGGAACCATGATAGGTTTACATAAGAGCATGGCATAATTCAAAGGTAAAGCTTCAGAGACATCAATGCATATTCTCTAGCTCAGTCTCTCACATGTCCTATCTAAATTTCTCTGGGCCTCAACAACTTCACTGGTTAAAGGAGCACAATATCATTATTCACCTCATCAGCCCATGAATATTAAATGATGTTAATTTAGACAACACTTTCACTATAATAATTGCACATTGAATAATGGCTATATTTTTATAAAAACTCTTCATGTTCTTCCATGGTATCTGCAAGTTACTCTGAAAAGGTCCTGAAGAAAAGTAGAGTGATAAAGCAAATATAAAATAATAAAACTTAGTAAACCTACATCAAAGGGTATACAGAAGTTCTCTGCATTATTCTTAAAACATCAGTGAAAATTTAACATTGTTTCAAAGGCCAAACATTAAAAATTCTGTGTAGTTACATACTCAAATGTTTACATTTTAATTCAGAAATTCTGATGCTGTTTTACAAACAGGAATTATTGTCCCAACATGGAAGTAGATCTGCCTTGGTACCCTCTGGCATTTTTCTGTTTACTGTGAAACACTTTAGTATAAGAAAAATAAGGATGCGATAAAGAATGGACACATATGGGACATGATCACAGTGACTACACAGAACAGAAGGTTAGGCCACTGTAGTTCTCAATTTAGGGTTTCAATCTTCATGGAATTATCTCCTGCTTCTTAATCATAGGTTTCTTAATCTAGAAAAACAGGGCTGAAGGCTTTAGTTCTCATCATCTCTGGTCAAAAGCTTCTTTGGGGACCTTAAGAACTGAGAAAAGATATTTTAAGAATCTTTATCAGGAAGCTGGGTAGTGGTGGTGCCTGCCTTTGATCCCAGCACTTAGGAGGCAGAGGCAGGCAGATTTCTGAGTTTGAGGCCAGCCTGGTTTCCAGGACAGCCAGGACTAAACAGAGAAACCATGTCTCGAAAAACCAGAAAAAAAAAAAAGAATCTTTATCAAGAATTTAATAATTGATTTATTTATCTACCTGTTAATTACATGTTCTCTATTTTTGACACCATAATTAGTATACACACACATATATAAAATCAAAACCTTATAGCTACATTTAGGAATTATAAAAGTAAGGTTACTATGTACTGAGGAAATAGAAAATTAATAATTAAATAAAGCAAGTTCATGGGGGAGTCACCATTTTGTTATTCCACTTTTGTATTCATTTGAATTATTCCATAATGAAGCTTAAATCTGGGGTTGGCCTTGTCTAGCACTTGTCTAGCACATTTTGTCTAGCTGTTTTGTATTCATCCTTATCCTTTAATCTTTCCATATTGTTTCCATGGTTTTGGTATTTCAGTATTTCTGTATTTCTAAACTTAATAAAACAATGACATCAAAATCATGTTAAGAATCCAACAATGAGGGCAAGAGAGAGGGTTTAGCAGTTAAAAGCACTGGCTGCTCTTCCAGAGGACCAGGATTCAATTCCCAGCACCCACATGCCAGCTCACAACTGTCTGTATCTCCAGCTCCAGAACTGACACCCTCACACAGACATACAGGTAAGGCAAACCACCAATGAACATTAAATAAATAAATAAATAAATAAATAAATAAATAAATCTAACAAGCTTTCATTAACTTAAATGCAACTAGAATTGGCATTATTAAAAATGATGAAAAGGCAAATGTAAGTTTCTTACTCCCGGGCTCATGTATTTGAATGTTTGGTCCACAGTTGGTAGAACTGTTTGAGAAGGATTAAGAAGCATGGCCTTGTTGGAGGAAGTGTCACTGGGAATGGGCTTTGGAGCTAGGCCATTCCAAGATAGCTTTCTCTAACTCGGGACTTACAGATTTGGACATGAGCTCTCACCTACTGCTCCAGTGCCATGCCTGCCTGCCTGCTGCCATTGACAGTCTTGAATTCATACTCTGAACTGTAATCCACAAATAAACTTTCTTCTGCAAGTTACATTGGCTGTGGTGTTTTGTCACAGCAATTGAAAAGTAACTAAGACATCAGGCATCTGGTGATGATGACACTAGTATAACTCTTTGAAAACATTATACAAGAATGGGGAAGCAGCTCAATAAAGGAGTGTATGCTTAGTATGGGCAAGGCCCTGGATTCACTCTCCAACAGAGGGGAAACAAAAGAATCTAAGCTTGAACTTCAATACCAGTTCTCTGACTTAGTAATCTCAATCCTTATATCTTTTATCCTCATCTAACGTTTATCTCCTTTTTCATTCTTCAAGGCTCAGCAGTAACTTCCCCTCCAAGCAGATTATACCAGAATTCTTGGACACAATCACACACTCCTTTAGTATTCTCCTGTATTCTATGCAAATATATTCCTATTCATTTACTTCTACCAATATTTATGAGAATCTACCTTTGCAATCCACTGCTAGACACTTGTATAATAACGAGCAAAGAAAACCCTGCCTTCCGTGTATACGTAGGTGTGGTGACGCCTTAACAAAAAGGTTTCCAAGTATTATACAGAATCACAGTTTAAATGTCAGAAAAAGTTTTTCAAGGAGCATAACAACAATTTGAAAAGGAAGTATAAGATTTTCAGGAGGTCAGAGCAAAGAGGCTGGCATACAAAATATGAGAAAATGTGAAGGATCACCTCTAATGTGGGTAAAGGGAAGATTAGGTCATGCTAAGATATATTACAATTTACTACGTAGAGTTCTTTTCCAACATTAGGCATCAGCAACTCAAGAGCAACTAGAGTACCAGCCCCCACTCTCCACATATGGATAATTGGTTTCTTCTATTTATACCTCACCGTGGTTCACTCAAAAACAATGAGTCTTTCCAAGACACACAATTTATAGAGCTATGTCTAACACAGTAACAAGCCTAAAGCTAAAATTCAAAATTAAATATTTGATAAAGACACAAATGTTTAACTAATTAAAACAATCTCATATAGGCTGGAAAGATGGTTCAGTGCTTAAGAGTACTGATTCCTCTTGCAGAGAACCCGGTTCAGTCCCCAGCACCAACATGGGAACTAATGACAATCTGTAACTACAGTTTCAAGGGATCCAATGCCTACTTTTGGCCTCTGGACACTGCATACAAGGGATAACACAGACACATAAAGTAAATTAAAAACCTCCAAATAGTAAAATTCTAAAATCTGATAATAAGCAAAACAACTAAAAATGCATTTTATTTGAATAATTAAAAATATAAATACCTCCACAGAATCCATCAGACCTTGCAAAAGGAGTTTCTGGTGTGGAAAAACCCCATCTCCAACAGGAAAATAGCCCAATGTTTGGACTGCTCGTTCTTTCATCTAGAAGGGCACAGATTCTTTTTTTAATTTCAAACAAATAGCAGCTTTATTTCAAAACAGTACTCCCAAAATGACAGGAAGAGGCAATCTGCCTCATATACTGATGCCTAGGTTCTTACAAAAGCACCCAATTTTACAAGACTATATCTACAAGACATTAAAAACAACAGAAAATTGAGCCCATTAAGGGCCCATGCCTACGAAAATTAAAAAAGAAAGCCTTAGGCTCATCATTTAAACTGTCAAGGTTGCAAATATGGTTTACAAGCCCAGAGGACCCAGGAACCAATTATCTCTACTACCTAGTAGCCTTTAGGCAAGTTATATCAACTCTCTGAAACTCCTTCTGTGTTATCTCACAGAGAAATAACAACTATTTCACTATGCCTATTTCACTATCTTTTTTAAGTTTCTCAGGTATTAACTTTAATACCTGAGAAACTTACAGCATACTGCATGGGCACACTGCAGTATTCATCAATGGCTGATGATGACTGGTTAATGATAGTTAAAAAGAAAACTACATAGTGTGACTATTTTGGTTTTAAGTAACAGCTAAACCAAGAACAAAATTATAATATTTTTTTTTAACTTATAGTAAACTGGTATTTTTCTACTCATTAAATTATCTTTTTCAACATCAGGTACTTTAATTATAAAGAATGTCCTAAAGTTTATGAAAACAATTATCTCAACTTAAAAAACTACAAAAGTTTTTTTTTCCTCAGATCATTCTGCTTCAAAAGAAACTGGCTATAAGAAAAATAAAATTTAGAACTGCCCTAAACTTTATACAAATCGTGAAACTGATTATTTTATTATCCAGCTTTTGTATGACAAAAATGGTTCTTCAATGAATTTTTAATTTTACTGAAAACCTAGCTTTTTTTTTTTTTTTTTGGTTGGTTTTTCAAGACAGGGTTTCTCTGTATAGTCCTGGCTGTCCTGGAACTCATTCTGTAGACCAGGCTGGCCTCGAACTCAGAAATCCACCTGCCTCTGCCTCCCAAGTGCTGAGATTAAAGGCGTGCGCCACCGCCACCTGGCTGAAAGCCTAACTTTTTTTTAAAGATTTATATTATTTCATATGAGTACACTGTTGTGGACTTCAGACACACCAGTAGAGGGCACCAGATCCCATTACAGATAGTTGTGAGTCACCATGTGGTTGCTGGGACTTGAACTCAGGACCTCTAGAAGAGCAGTCAGTGCTCTTAGCCGCTGAGCCATCTCTCCAGCCCCTGAAAGCCTAACTTTTAAGGAGTTAAATTAGAATAACTAGGTCTAAAGATAACATACAAAATAGTTTATATACATCTCCCCGATTCAAAAGCAAATGCAAAGTTTATCAAAAATTTCATCTTTATCATTTTTTAACACATTAGTAAAACCTTACTCTAGCTGCAATGTGCATGGATGGATACATGTGCATGGGTGGATACATGTGCATTGATGGATACAGAAAGATAGCTATACTCATAATAACTTGGTTTTGTTCGTTTATAAAACTATGAATAGAAACACAGAATTCTAGAAGGGAAAGAAGTAAAAGGGCTTGCCTTATTTGTTTCTTTACTGGAAGGGATTCTATTGAGTAAGCTTTCTACCAGGTGCAGCTTGGTAAATCCAGATCCTTCGCTGGGGATCGGAAGAGGACCATTTCTGCCAATTTCACCCAGGGCTGTACAGGCAGCAATTGCCAACAGAGGTGATGGGCTGTCTAAAAATGAACCTGTAAGCAGATTTAGATACAAGAGAGTGACATACTAATTATTCTTATGATTTAAACCAATTAGCCATGTATTAATTTTTTAAGGCAGCAACAGAACGCCAAGGTCTGTAGCCACTTGTGGCTAGCCACTTGTTGACATTTATGCAATAAAGACACACCATGGCAGTAGTAAGGCTTAGTTTCCTTAAATGTTAATTTTTTCTCCATAAGTGGCACCAGAATATAAAAACATATTAAACACACACACACACAAATATTTTCATTTTTACTTAAAACAGAAATTATTTCATGGAAAAACTTGTGCCTTTAAAGGGCTACAAGAAGAAACAAAAATACCATATTAAAATTTTAAAATACCTCAAAACCTGAAGCAGCCAAGCAAACCAGTTCACACACTGACCTACTGTTTCTGTAGCACTCCGAATGATCTCCTCTTGCTCAGGCAAGAGGTTAGCATCTGCCTCCAGGTCATGGGTGTCGGGCTGCTCTGCCATCCTCACTCTCTTCTTAGCCAAATACCTTCCCACAGTGAATCCCAAGGCAAGCAAGGATCCGTGTTGGACCTCGGGGCTCTGAATTTAATAATGTGACAGCACTGTTTCTTTTTCACACATGAAAAGATACACTGAAATAGCTTGTTAGGATAATGTCCCTAATAAACCTAAGGCTAAAAAAGAAAATGATTACTCTGGCCTCTGATGGCAGCCAATGAATCAAAATAGGCAACAGCAATTTATAACAAACATTTCTAACAAAGAATGCTGAGACATTAAGCTGAATCTTTGCTGACGCCTGGAATTAGATACCTTAATTTCACACAACCTCCAGCTACGGAACAGGGACTTTTGAAATAAGCTTCTGTAGTCCTTATACTTTATTTAATTTTTATTTTATAAGTGTTTACCTGAAGGTATGGTTCTATAATATATTCATGCAATGTCTCCAGAACCAGAAGTCGTCTTCTACTCCCTGGAACTGTGAGTATGACTTCTAGCACCCTCTATGAGGGTGCTAGAAATTGAACCCAGGTTCTCTTAAAGAGCAGCCAGTATCCATAACCATTAAGCATCACTTCAACCCATGATACTTTCTTCTTGTTTATATCACTATATAGCTAATTATCATAAGGTTCAAGGATAATTTCTCTTCTCTATACTCCCAACAAAATACAATGAACAGTCCTTTTCCTAGTTGCTAAAATCTTCAAATACAAGTAGGCACTATACTAATAAAGTGTGCCTTTTTTTGTAGGTACTGTGATTAAGTGGTAACAGAGATGGGGCAGGAAGAGCTAATAACGAAATGCCAGACAGTCCTAGGGATTCCCACCTAATAACCTACCACAATGTACATAGTACCTAAAAATAGTACTTTTCAGACAAATTAAAATCTGCTAAATAAAATGACTAAATCAGCACATGTATATCAATTATTACTTATAAAGGCTAAGAATTTGTAAGTTTACTTTGGAAATAGAAAGCTAAAAACTAGTACAAATACTTTGTAAAACCCTACCACCTCCTGAAAAAGACTGGGGCCAAGCTATAGTGGAACATGCTAAGTCAGAATGACCTCAAGTCTGGGGGCAGCTTCAGTTACACAGTAGCCTAACAAAATCAGGTAAATCCATTCTTACAAGTCAATTTCCTAATCCAGGAAGATGATCCTATGAGATTCACCTACTTTCAGAACTGAAAGAAAAACAGGGTATAAAAACAAAATGTCAAAATTTCATTATATTTTTTTCACTGTCTAACAAGGCTCAAAGGAGAAACTGATCCTTTCTTTTTTTTTTTTTTTTTTTTTTCCCAGAAAGCCAGTCTTTTTCTGAGACTCTGTCATAAGCTTTTAGCGGGCACTAAGAGTCACCTGCCATACTCGTACCAAGTTGTTTGTATAGCCAGCAAACAGAGTCTGGCCATCAGCAGACCATGCCAAAGAGGTACACTGGGGTGGCTCTGCCTTGCTGCTGGTGCTGATAACTTCTTGCTTCAATTCATCTACAATGATCTTGCCCTCCACGTCCCAGATCTTGATACTGGGGCCAGTGGCAGCACAGAGAGGATGGCCAGGCTATGCTGTGGGATCTCAATGAAGGCAAGCACCTTACACTTTAGATGGTGGGGACATCATCAATGCCTTGTGCTTTAGCCCCAACCGAAACTGATCCTTTCTATCAAAGCAGTTCCTAAGTTCTTGCCGGAACAGTACTTATCTCTGATGTGTGATAAAGCTATTGGAATAAAAAAAGAAACCTTGCCTTTATGATTAATGACAGTGCCTAAACTCCAGATACAGGTTCCAGTGTTTTGTTAAAATACAAAGTTATTTAAATAACAAAGAAGAGTGAAGATAAACTGATAACATACGTGATTGTCTTTTGTGGCCTTTATCAGCTGTTCTATCATTGACTTTAACTCATTTCCAGACACTGTGGACACAACCACGGAATAAAACAAAGCCGCCAATTCACGCATTTCTTCTTTACTGCTACTCATCAGACTCTGAGCAATAGAGAAAAGAAATAGATATACAATGCATAACCATCTTCCTGCTAATATATGACACTTAAAATTCTGAAAGTAAGTGACATACTTTAACACTCGATCTATTGGTATCCATTAAAAAAATGCAAAAAGAGATATATGTGTGTGTGTGTGTGTGTGTGTGTGTGTGTGTGTGTGTATGTGTGTGTGTATATATATTTTACAAAAAGACTGCAAGGCTTCAATGGACAGTTACAATACAAAGGTCATACATATGGTCTTGGTTAAACTAAATGTTTACAGAAAACAGAAATAATAAATATGAGAAAGAGGCTGGCACAAGGGATGGTAATAGGGATGGGAGGAAGATAAAAGAGAATAAGGGAGAGAAATATCAGAAAGTATTATGTATGTGTATGAAATTATAAAAGAATAAGCTTAATATATCTGAACTGGATCTAACCTGAAATCTGTCTACCTGCAATCTAGCCTCCATACCACAAAGTACTATGAAACCTACAATTAACAGTCCTACTAAGCTGTGACACCTATTAATCACAACACTGACCAGCATGACAAGGGATCCATAAAAGGGCAGTAGCAGCACTCCCCATACCCATGAGCTGTCTAACTGGAATCGAGACCCATTCAACAGGAGAGAAATCATTCCTGGTACCAGAAACCTAGCCAACTACCTAGGACTAGTGAGGTCATAGATTTTAGAAGAGAATCTACTATCACTACTTACACCAGGATAATTCCTAAGTACACTCTAAATCTTGTCCCTATACCCAGAGATATAGCTATCATGTCCGTCAAAAAAGCTTCTCTCTATAACAAATGGGGGCCATTGTAGAAAACCATAACTGAACACAATGCAAATAAAACATCAATGGACTGCGGGGGAGCCCAGCATGAATGGATACATCTGCAGCACAGTTCTTGTCTCTTTAACTCACATAATAGCAAACAACAGGGTTGATGGGTAGGTGTGTTCTAAGAACCAGAATACCAAGACTGCCTCTCTTCAAACTGACTGAACAAACAAGACCCAAACAGTGACAATATCAATAGAGACACTACCACACCAAGAGGGAAATCTTCCCAGGTCCTACCCCTAGATAACAAACTACAGGGAGTCAATGAGTGCTGAGGAAGAATTAGCCCCTCCCAAGGATGAGCTCCCTGACTAGTTATCCAATACAAATTGGTAAGCCCTGATATCACATACACATAACAAACATCAAATTGTATAAATATGTGTGTGTGTATATATATACATGTACATACATATGTATGAAATAATAAAAGAAAAAGAGGGTATCAATATGAAAGGTAGAGAGGAACGGACATGGGAAGGGCTACAAGGGGAAAAAAAGAAGGGGGAATGATAATTATATTTTAATTCAAAGTAAATGAAAAAAATTTATGAGATGAAATTATATATAAAAATCTTAGTTGCATTTTCATAAAGAGATACAAAACTTTAAAACAGATAAAATAAACAGTTGATTTCAAATAGAGATCAGCAAACTTTGATCTAGTCACTGCTGAGACTAGATAAAAGTTATGCCACTGCAGTTCACAAAAGTAGGCACAGATAATATACAGTTGTGTTCCAACAAAATGAGAACTACAGTTTATATGTCATGAAATAATGTCTTTTGTTATCTTTTTTTTCAACTACAGTTGTAGATCAGAGGGAAACACCTATCTACCACATGCAAAGTCCTGGTTCCAAAACTCAGCATAAAAATTTTTTAATCAAGTGAAGAGCATTATTATCTTGTAGACCATAAAACCCAGGAGTCAAACCGTGTTATTTGTTCATAGGTCATAGCATAACAGGACCTAGAATCAAACTCATAGTCTGGTCTCTCTTCATATATCATAAAAAACTTTTACCTTCTACCAAGAGATCAAAACTCACAAGATTAGTTTAAATTAAAAAATATTCACAAGGTTCTGTGCCCCAGTGTAGGGGAATGACAGGGCCAGTAAGTGGGAGAGGGTGGTGGCGAGCAGGGGGAGAGGGAGGGAACAGGGGTTTGTTCTTGTTGTTTTGGGGGAGTTTTTTTTGGAGGGGAAACTGGGAAAGGAGCAATCATATGACATGTAAATAAAGAAAATATCAAAAAAAATATTCGCAAAGAATGAAAACCTTTTTAAAACAAGAAGCACTTTTAGGAGACCAAGTTTTTTCAAGAAAAATACAAAACTAGAATCTCTTGACAAACTATATTACTATTTTCACATTTAAAGATAAAATCCATAGATTTTCCTGTAACTCAGGCTACAGTTTCCAAAAAGAACTGTATTACAAAGCACAACAGGTATACAACTGTATGAGCCCTATTTTCACTAAAAAGTCTAATCTAAAATTCAAATTTAACTTACATTTTTATTTGCTATACCCGATTAACATTTTTGGTGTTACCCTGAAAGAACAGTACTCTCACCTAGCTGGCCACATAACTCAGTACTACCCACATAAAAGGTGGACACTAAACATCACAGACACCATGCATCCACATCTGGGGAACTTAATAGTATACTTCTCACTATTACATCTCTTCCATGAAATACAATAAAACTTGCTATAAAAAAACATGACATTTCCTTGTATGAAAAATAGAATTGCATGGTAATTAGTCACTGAAACAGATAAGTACCCTAAGCGATCAGCAAGAGACCCAGAATTAACCTTACAATGGAAAATGATGAGGCTGTTAAATAGTTTTCTCCATAGCTGTAAGATTAGCTACAAGCTCTAATATCCATTAAATAAGTACAAAAGTGTACCAACAGTGAGCTATCTTTTTGTAAAAGAAAAACATTTTAAATGCATTGTTTTATGTATATATACGCATAAGCAAAACAGAAAGTTGCCCCCATAAAACTATTAATGTACTTTGCACGTTTGTCAGAGGCAAGAGAAGCATAGACCATTGAGAAGATTCGAGGTAGTACACAATTACAGAAAACAGGTGTTTTACTGACAAATATACAATAAAAGTGTGTTTTCACTTTTTATGTGTGCCTATTATTATAAAATATTACCCTACATGCTTTTCAGTGAGTATTTGGTTGTGGGAAATTTTTTAAAAACCTACAAGTAGTGAAATGCATAAGACCAAAACCTTTCAATTAGTTTGAAATATCTGAATTCATAGAGAAAAATAAACACACATCATGAGGAGATACCTTGATCCATTCTGTTTTGTCTACAAATTTGGTAGCCAGCTTTTCTGGATACACTGACACAGCTTCCAATAGACAGTACATGACTGGCAAACCTAAGTAAGAATTCAGAGCCATTTTAGTTTTCATGAAATAATATTCATTTTTTATATAGAAACCCCTAAATTTCTCTCAAATATATGCTACTGCTGAAACACAAATTCTGATCTAAAAATCAAAAGATTACACTCTAAATATATACTTAAGTTCAATTATCAAAAGGATGCCCTGCTCTTCACATGCATTTTCAAAGACAAAGTATATATTTACATCAATATTTTTCTTTCTGAAATAAAAAATATATCAAGGATCAATCAGGTAGGCTTAGAAAGTAAACAAAGGTCAATGTTTAGTTACAGAAGTCAAGAAGGTTGGAATAATTCTGCTGCAGATTTTTATTGAATTTTCTTTGATAATGTCGTATATTTATACAGCGTCTTCTGACTCGTGTAGCCCTCAACCCTCTATTATTTCTCTCATCCTTACTATTGCACACATATATAGCCATCTCCTCGCTACAAGTATCTCTCCAAAATTAATGTCTTTTTAATTTATTTTGAGGCCCACAGAGTTTAACCAGGGTCATCTGTGATACCATGAGTTTGGAACCTGTCCATTGAGCCAGATGAGCAAATACTGAAGAAAAAGGTAAAATTAACTTTTTGCTTACTTGCTTTAACATTCTTTCTTAGTATTAGCTTCCTACCTCCAACACCTGCTAACAGCTGTTGAAGCAGGCCAATGTAGATCTGCACAGGGTTGGTTTCTCCACTCTTATTAGAAGATGAAGCTGTCGCCTGGCTGCTTGACATTAAAGTCCGTATGTATCGTCCAATAGCTGGAGCATGATCTTGCATATCAGCCAAACTCTGGGAGGTGGGCACCACCCCTGCACTATGAGCCAGGCACATGCGCAAGTACAAAACTATCTAAAACAAAAAGGATGAGAAATACCAGATTCTTTTTTTAATTTATTAAATTCAATTTTATTTGCACCGGTGTGAGGGTGTCAGATCCCTTGGAACTGGAGTTATAGACAGTTACACGCTGCCATGTGGGTGCTGGGAACTGAACCCAGGTCCTCTCCAGCCCCAAAGTACCAGCGTCTTAAGAAATCAGTGTTGGGGCAAAGTCTTCAAAGTGATAATTTCAGTCTTTACGTCCCCACCCTCCTGCACAAAACTTTACAAAATCTTAATGGAAGCCAGGAAGCAAGATTCAATATGCTAAGTTAAATTATTATAATTTAACAAAAGGCATTACAAGATTTCACAAATCCAGATATGTTTTTTAATGAAAGTAGAAAGCTTGACTTTTGTTTCTTCTTCATTCTGAGACTGAAACCATATCCTTTCAGATGCTAAGTATAAATTCTACCACGGAATACCGCCCCAGCCATCTTCTTACTCTAAACAACAATATTTGCTATTTAATAGTTTAGATTATTTAAAACATAAAATTCACCTTAATGTATATGGTGAGTTAATCCTTTCAAAAAAAATGTGATAAATCTTATTTTGCTTTCAAACCTTGAAAAAACTAGCAATTTCAATAGTATGTTGGCTTTAAAAGTTAAATCCAACTTACTACAAAAGCCCAACAGTAATCAAATGTTCTGTCATAAAACAAAACAAAACAAAACAAAACAAAACAAAACAAAACAAACCTCTCCCTGGGGCTAGGCCTCTGAGAGTGTGCCTTAGCAGTAGGGTACACCTCCCTGGCATGTGGAGCTAAGGCTCCACATTTGATTCCCAGTACAGGAGCTGGATGTGGGTAGAAAACAAACTACCAAATTTAATTTAACTATAAATTAAAACAAAACAAATTACCAAATACTGGGTCTTGTTTTTTCAAAACAAATATCCTAAAGGTACAATGAAACTATAATATGAGTTTACCTATAAGGCAAAAAGATCAGACACAGCGGCTTAGATATGATGTTAGTTTTTATAGTCATCACAGAAAGACGCTAAAGGCCTACCTCTCCAAATGCTGCAGGATTAAATGGAAGGACAGTGGTTCCGGTCATATATTTGACTGGAGTTTTCATTCGATGGGAAGCCTAATAAAAATAATCCCAAA
Organism: Montemys delectorum; assembly: GCA_019843815.1. Lineage (NCBI taxonomy): Eukaryota > Metazoa > Chordata > Mammalia > Rodentia > Muridae > Montemys > Montemys delectorum. The sequence continues at coordinate 33,196 of JADRCD010158533.1, forward strand.
ACAAATTAAATTTTTGAAAATTAACTGTCTTTTACTCAACTGAAAATAATTTTACTACTAGCTCTATCCCTGTCACTCATTTGCATTCATCTTTGATTTTTGTTTTGTTTCACACATATATTTGTATGTATGTAGGTATGTGTGTGTGTGTGTGTGTATGTATGTATGTATGTATGTATGTATAGGTGTTTGCCTGAATGTGTATGTGTATCACATTCAAACAGTGCCTATGGAGGCCAAAGAGGGCATCATTTCCTGTACAACTAGAGTTATAGAAGGATGTGAGTTACCATGTCAATGCAGAAATCAAACTCAAGTCTTCCAGAAAAGCTGCCAGTGCTCTTAACCCCTGAGCCATCTCTCAGCACCTTTTATTTGCATTTTTAAAGAGTTTTTCTTTTCAGGAAAATTAAATATTCTTGTTTTATTTATATACATGTTTTTCGTAAATCTATCTAAGTGTACCATATGCATGCACAGCTCTTGGAGGCAAGAGGGTGTTAGATCCACTGGACCTGGAGTTAAAAAAAAAAATGTAAGGCATCATGTGGACACAGAAAACCAAAGCCAGATCCTCTGCAAGACAGCAAATGCTCTTGACTGCCTTCTCTCCATTCCTGAAGATTTATTTTTATCATTTAAATTCTATGAACACATGTGACTGGGTGTGGGTATGTACATGTGAGTGCAGATGCCCACAGAGGACAGATGCACTGGATCCTCTGGAGCAGTATCACAGGTAGGTGTATGCAGGTCCTGGAAATCAAATTCAGATCTACTACAATAGCCACGCGTTCACTTAGCTAACCTTCCAGTCCATGCATTTGTCTTTTCTAACAAAACACTTTCCTAGGGCATGTACCTCTCACAAAAATGAGTTATTTTCTAACATAATCAAAATAACACTAGTGTAATACATGAGCCAGTCAGCACTGAAGACTACTGCTCCCAATGCTCTGATCAGCTGCAGAAACACTGTACAAAGTGGAGACTTACACCAGAACATGGAATAATAGTCTTGGAAAATCTCAACTGCTCTCTAAAGCACCCTTAAACTGATGACACCTGGTACCCTTAACAACAACAACAACAACAAATTTAATTTTTTTAACTATGTCATACCAAAGAAAATTTTTTTTCAACATTCTCAAAATGTTCATAAGCATTAAAGGAATTACAAGTCATTCATATTTTGGAAAAACAAATTAACTGCATGTAAAAATTATATTTCTCTCCTTGCCTTGTGGTTTCCTCTTACTGTAAATACTATAATTGCTAGGAACTTCACTATTTAATTAATTACCTACAGTGCAAATCCTACCTTTTCTTGAATATAATACACCATTTCTGGAAAAGATGGCATCTGCTTAGAAGCACTTTCCTTTCTGTTCCTACCAGGAAGACATCGTAATACACGTTGTGCTTCACCATGGACTTCTTCTCGTCTTTTAGATGGACAAATAAGAAGTAAAAATTAAACTTTACCACCTGCAATGTCACCACTTGAAGAATGAAAACAGAAATTTTATTTGACAGCTAGGGTTCTAATAAAATGTCTGAGTATATTTTTGGCTACACAAGCAATAAATAAAAAGTAATATAAGAAATTATATCCTTTTCGTAACTTAATGAGATCTGCAGAGTCACTTGGCTTGTAATTAATTTGTCGTAAACAAGACAAATTAATTACAACTCATTATGTAAATTTTTATTTGCATGTTTACTCTTATTAAAAGTAAGTCACAAACAACTGTAACAGACATTAAAAGTCAGTAGAGTATCTTGTGTTCTGTATTTCCACCTAATTCTGACACCTCTTGGAAGTTTGACTACAATTCTACAAAATTGGTAAATGAGAGGCACTAATAATAAAACTATAAAATCTGTTTCTGGACACCTACAAAATGACTTGACAACAAGTCTTTTGAATATTCCTTAACTATCTCTGAGCTAGTCCTGAGTTCCTAACAGCACCTAATCAACAGCAGACAGGAAGGAATGATCAGGCTGAGCCTCACACTATAAGGACTGAATCAGTCATGTTTTTGTGTGTGTGTGTGTGTGTGTGTGTGTGTGTGTGTGTGTGTGTGTAATTTATACTGACGGGGGACATTAAAGGCATAAAGCTGAACTAATTAAAATTCTCAGTTATCAAGTAACATCTTGTTATTTTTTTAAACAGACCACAGAGTTTATAGAAAGGATATACAAGTGATAAAAGGAAACTTAATTTAGAGCTTCCTCATAAATGTAGCTTTAAAATATGATAATCTAATTTAAAAGAAATAACCACATATTATGGCAAATATTAGAGTACTTCACACGTCTTAAGATGTCATTGATTAGGGGTGGGTGAGATGGCTCTGCGGTAAAGACCGCTGGATGCTCTTCCAAAGTTGCTCTGTTCAACTCTCAGCAAACTCAACATGGTGGCTTATGACCATTTATGCCCTTTCTGGCATACAGGTGTACATGCAGACAGAAAAAGCATACATTAAAAAAATATACATAGCCGGGCGGTGGTGGCACACGCCTTTAATCCCAGCACTTGGGAGGCAGAGGAAGGTGGATTTCTGAGTTCAAGGCCCGCCTGGTCTACAGAGTGAGTTCCAAGACAGCCAGGGCTATACAGAGAAACCCTGTCTGGAAAAATCCAAACAAACAAAACAAAGATTTTTCTATGCATGTTATTATCTATGTCATATATTATAGATATACTTATAATTCAACATATAAATATACAGCTATATGAACTCCAGGTTATCTGGAGGGGTATACTTTGAATTCCTTAATAAACTACTTCTAAATTTCATAAGCCAACTTTGCAACCAACATAAATTTTAGTAATTTTAAAATAAACTTAAAATTAACCCAACAACCAACATAAATTTTAGTAATTTTGAAATGTACTTAAACGTAACCCAAATTCAAATTGACAGCTTTTTAAACTTACGGGTCTCCTGCAGCTAGTAGAAGTAAGTATCTGGAAGGTATATGATCTGAGGGAAACACTGTGCTGGCAAACTTCACTGCAACCTGCCGAACTTGAACTTCGGGCTATTAAACACATACACACAAAAAAGAATTCAATTATCAGCATCTCAATCCAGTCCTAAGCCAAGCTAATTGTATACCATTCAAATTTAAAATATCAGTAAGTACACACCTAAACAAATAGAAAATCATTTGTTCAAGAACTCTCTTTTAAGGGGATAGGAAATGCTGGATATTAAACCCAAGACCTCACAATTATTATATACAAGTTCTACCACTTAGCCCTGTTCAAGATCTTGAATCATGCTACTTAGAAGTATTAGACATTATATAATGAGCACTTTTATGACTTACAAGAATCCTGCAAAAGATCCTAGCTACAAAGGATTCAATACATACACATCTTCAGTGCAAATATGGAGGGAGGCACAGTCATCACTACCCTTGTCTCCCCAGCTTTCAAACTCTTAGTCACACAAGTGAAATTTTACAAGGGACAGAATCTGACTTATTTACTATAATTCTGAAACAAAAATCTCTCTCTCTTTCTCAGATTTATTCTGAAGTTAACAATGATTTCAGAGCAGAAATTCAACTATGCAAATATATTCCCTTAGATTAAAACTTTATGAAATCGGCCAGTTTTTAACTCACTGATGCTAAAGGCTTACTTTTCTGTACCTCCCCCAATACACTCCTCCAGCCAAACCTAAATGAAATATGTAAGAAATCGAGAAATATATGCCTTGTTCTTCTAGAATTCATGCTATCTACATTCCCTGGGTTACAAAAAGAGGAATGACATTAAAGACTAGTTTAAATTAAACAATTTAACCTAAAGTTTGGTTCCTTTAAAAGTAGTCTATAAAAAAAAAAAAAAAAACAAAACGTTATCTTTGTCTTGGTAATACTGCTACTTGAATTCATTTATGTGAGTAGAAGCAGTATCTATAAGCATTATACGTACTTCACTCTTGCTCATAAGATTTTCTGGAAAAATGTTCTAATGAGCATCCAGATAGGTCTAAGACGTTGCTAAGATATGAGACCATGAAGTACACAAACAAGACGCCAAGAACATATGACAAGACTCGTGTATATATATACAGCAAGCTTCTAAACACATATAAGGGCACAATTTGCTCTTTGTATTTCAGTGACACCAGATATTTTTCTGACCCTCTTAATAATTCCATCATATAATATGTCATGGTGGTCTAATTTTTTTAAAAAACACATTTATGTTAATCTCACCAGTATATTCTAATAATTACTCTTCCCAATTTCCTCTATCTCTAGAAATAGAAGAAAAAGAACTAATTAAGCAAACATCCAATAATGTTTTATTATTTATTACAGGTTATATATACATATAACATACATATGTTATATATAACATAACATGTACATATAACCTGTAATATATACCCGATATGACTACATATAGCTATATGTATATGTGTGTGTATATATAATATATAATATATATATATATTATATATATTATGCTACACAAACACACTGTAGATATCCAAAACACCTACAAATATTCCCTTGAAAAGCAAGTAGGAAAGTGAAGGAAGGGCATGTCTGATGGATGGTACTAGGTTTCTTCTTACAGACTCATCTTGACAAATGTGATTTGTCTTTCTGCATTTCTCTAACAATGATACCACAGATCTCTTATAGCAGTGTTCAGCTACCAGTTATGACAAAAAACTTTAAAAGAAAGCATTAAGGTTAGTTTTCCCACACAGAGGCTTAAGTGTAAGTCAGTATGCATACTTCGCCCAAAACCACATTTCCATCATGTGGTTTAAAAGTGATCATAAGTCATAAATGCAAACCAGCAAATATATCTCTTAATAATCAAAATTTTACAGGAAAAAAACAACTCAAATTTCCTTTTAAACACTATACAATATGGCAATAAGCTAAGTAGAAGTATATTTGCATTTGAGTAAGTGTATTTGTATTTGTATTTCAGCAAGACCCTGGGTTCAATACTCAGAATTATAAAATAATTAAAAAGTAGTACTATCATATGCAGCAACATAAATGGACTAGAAAACAGGTTAAATAGGCACAGAAAAACAAATGCCGCATCATCTTACTCCATATTTCTTAGACTCTTGTCGAGTCTGTATAAGACAACTTTCTAAGAAAGTCGATCTCATAGAAACTGAGAATAGACCAGTTTACAGATGAAGAGGAGGACAGGGAAAGATCAGAAAAGGTAGGTCTGTCTACAGGTAACAAATAAGTTAGATACAAAAAAGTAAGTTCTGGTGTCCTAGTGAATAAAAGAATGACTACAGATGCTAAAGTATATTTCATATTTAAAAAGAAAACCAGAAAGGGGATTTTTCATTTATCCTGATTGGAATAGTATACAATTGTACACACTGAAAATGATACTCTTTATGTACAATTTATATTTATCAACAAAAAAGTTAATGTAAAACATTACATTGTCACTCACCAAGCTGGGCCTACCTTTATTAAATATGAAGCTACAAGTGCCTCCATTAACGTTCTCTGTGCTCCTTCTAAGGTACTATAAGCTCCAACCATCATAGATAGCGCTTCCTGAATAGCAAGCCGAGTCTCAGGTTCTTCCTATAAAGACAGTAAAATGGTGTTCTCCTCCCTGCTGACTTTCAGGAAAGTATCCATGAAGAAGTGTATACTTAATAATATTTCCCTACCTTACAGAGGGCTTCAAAAAGCTGTTGTACAAGAGCTATATCCTTAGTGAATAAATGGGGCATTCGACTGTAAGAGAATATAAGAACATCATTATCATAAACTTACATGGAATAAAAAGGAGAGAAAAAGAAACTATATACAGAAACATTCCTCAACTCACACTTTCATAACACTGAATACAATGTCAGTATCATTTCAACTTGCTCCAGGAGCCAAATATTTTTCAAAGTGATTATTTAATTTTTCAATTACATAATCCTTCATTAACATGTTTTCCAATATTTCTTCTATAATATTCCATATACTCAGTTAACATCCCTGATTTTAATATGATGAGATAATAAATTACAAATTAAATGAAAATCTGTCATAGTAAGAGGTTTTGCGATTTTTTGCTAATAGATATAAGGACAGAGTCTGTGACAATCCTGTGCTGTAAACAGATCTTGGGTGACGTTCTTCTGAACCCTGAAGCTTCCCTGTCTTTACATCAAAGACAAGCACACACAGCCTGTGTGTGGAGCCAGAGCAATGGATGGAAGCAATGAAAACATTCCATCTCTCTTTCCTCCTCCAGTGTGAAGTGAAAAAAGATGACAGCAGAAGGAACTGGAATGAGGAAATCATATTGAGCAGAGGGAAATAAATATATCTTTCAAAACAGGATCATTCATGTTCACAATATCAGATAGCATTATAAGATTTAGTGATAAGAAGCAACAAAAATACTTAAGGTTAATTGAATATATTGTAATCCATTATGCAACCATGCAACCATAATGACTTATTTTGACACAATTAAGTTTAAAACCTAATTTCAAGACTAAATTTAAGATTGTATTTTCAAATGTAAACTTAAATGACTCATATCTTTATGACAACTTTAGCTTATTGCCATAAAATACATTTCTTGTTGGAGTCATAGCAAATTATTCTCCATCCGTTAATACCAGATAAATTTTTCTCATTTTCCAACAGATATCTCTCACAGAAAAAAAGCAAAAATGGAAGAAAAAATGTTACTCACCTAGAGAGTTTTCCAACTGCTGAATATGCCATTGATAGTAGTTTAGGGTCCTTAAAATTTAAAAAAGGAACAAAAAATCACACAAAAAAAGCAATAAACAGCAAATGCTTTTGCCACAATGGCAAGTGTTATTTTACTTTTCAATCACAGTGTCCTACATAATAGAGAATACGAACAAAACCCTCCATCCGTAACTGACTGGCCACACATGGAAGACTTCTCCAATCTGCCACTAGTTTTTCATGGTATTTTCAATACCATGTATCCTGTCAACACCAAATTAATTTCCAATACACTTGACTTATCCCTGCTCTGATAAACTATTATCTTCCCCCCAAACAAAACTGTAATAAGCATAAGTACAAGTTTCTAAACACCTGTAAGAAAGTAAGGAGTTTCTTTTCATTTCTTATACTATAACAAATTAATGAGGTCAGAGTCATTATGGAAATTAGTGGCCTCCACCTAAGATACAGAGCTTTACAATGTCACAAAAACTAAAAATCAGCATTACTCAGAACATAGTAAAACTCCTGTAAGATAAATTTTGTCCATTTAACCTAGAATTCAGCATCCAATATCTGAACACCCACTTTTTGACATATCTGTTGGGAAGGTTTGTAAATGATACTTGGAAGTAAGATTAGGTTCTGTGTTTTATCTGGACTGAGTCAGGCATGTCCAACTTGCTAACATGATTGCCACCTAACCTGTGCAACTAAGTTACAAGAAGAGGGAAGAAAGGAAAGAAGGACAAAGGGAGGGAGGGCAACACACATACACACACACACACACACACACACACACACACAC
>JADRCD010158534.1:6482-31585 GCA_019843815.1 Montemys delectorum
TGTGTGTGTGTGTGTGTGTGTGTGTGTGTGTGTGTGTGTGTGTGTGTTTATGTGTATCTTTGCATTTTGTGGTTTGTATAAGAATGGCTCCTATTGGCTCATGTTTTAAAAGTTGGTCTCTCTTTGATGTAATATTTTGATAAGGATTAGAAGGTGTGCAACTTTGAAGGACATATGCACTGTGCAAGGACTTGAGGTTTTAAAAGACTTGTACCATTCCTAGTGTACTCTGCCTCTTGCCTGAGTATCTAGGATGCTGTCCAAGAGTCAAACCTGCATGCCTACTCCTGCTTAACTCATTGTGATATGACTCCTAGCTCTCAGAACTATGATGCACAAATAAATGTGGATACTTTGAGGTGCCTTTGTCATAGTATTTTATCACAAAAGAAAGTAACTAATATGATTCAGTTGAATGTGACATTATTATGCTCATAGATATATTTGATTTAATATTATTTTAAAATTGTTTTAATTTTTAAATTTATTTTAAATTTTGGATTTAAAATTATTTGGTAAACAGTGAATTAAAATTCAACATATAAGGTGACTTTCTAAGGCAGGACCAGCCAGGAGGCACAGGCCACAAAAGTTGCAGTACAGCTGGGACAGTGTCCTTTCTAACTTCATCTATAACCAGAAGGTGTGCCTGTTCCACAGCTCCCTGTACACCATCCCCACAAGTGGAAAACTTTTCTCCAGGGAGTGCTCTGATCCCCTGACTCAGGTGAGATCTCCCTTTTCTCTCAGTGACTGTCTAAGATGGGACCAGCCAGGAGGCACAGGGCACAGAAGCTGCAGAGCAGCCGAGACAGGGTCCTTCATTCATCCATCTATACTCATGAGGGACAGCTGATCCACAGCCCTCTGTGCACAGGCTTTACCAGGGGAAAGCTGATCTTCCAGGAGTGCTGACACAAGATTTCAGATGCACAGGAAGAACAAGCTCCAGGCAGAGACAGTAAGAATAACTAACACCAGAGATTAACAGATGGCAAAAGGCAAATGCAAGAATCTTATCAACAGAAACCAAGACTACTTAGTATCATCAGAAACCATTACTCCCACCAGAGTAAGTTCTGAATATCCCAACATACCAGAAAAGCAAAATTTGGATCTGAAATCATATCTCATGATGCTGATAGAGGAATTTAAGAAAGATATAGACAACTCTGGACATAAAAAACCTAGGAAAGAAGTCAGGAGACATAGATGCAAGAATCACCAACAAAATACAAGAGCTAGAAGAGAGAATCTCAGGTGCAGAAGATACCATAGAAAACACTGACACAACAGTCAAAGAGAACGCAAAATGCAAAAAGATCCTAGTCCAAAACATCCAGAAAATCCAGGATACAATGAGAAGACCAAACCTAAGGATAATAGGTATAGGAGAGAGTGAAGACTTCCAACTTAAAGGACCAGTAAATATCTTCAACTAAATTATAGAAGAAAACTTCCCTACCATATAAAAAGAGATGGCCATGAATATACAAGAAGCCTACAGAACTCCAAATAGTTTGGACAAGAAAAGAAATTCCTCCCATCATATAATAATCAAAACACCAAATGCACAAAACAAAGAAAGAATATTAAAAGCAGAGAGGGAAAAAGGTAAAGAAACATATAAAGGCAGAACTATGAGAATTATACCAGACTCTCACCAGAGACTATGAAAGCCAGAAGATCCTGGGCTGATGTCATACAGACCCTACAAGAACACAAATTCCAGCCCAAGCTACTATACCCAGAAAAACTCTGAATTACCATGGATGGAGACACCAAGATATTCCATGGCAAAAACAAATTTAGATAATATGTTTCCACAAATCCAGCACTTCAAAGAAGAATAAATAAAAAACTCCAACACAAAGAGGAAAACTTCATTCTAGAAAAAGCAAGAAATTAATCTTCCAACAAAACTAAAAGAAGATAGCCACATGAACAGAATTCCAATTCTAACAACAAAAATAACAGGAAGCAACAATTACTTTTCCTTAATATATATTAATATCAATGGACTCAGTTCCCCAATAAAAAGACATAGACTATCAGACTGGGTACGTAAACTGAACCCAACATTTTGTTGCATATAGGAAATCTACCTCACTGACAAAGACACTACCTCAGGATAAAAGAAACAAAATTTCCAAGCAAATGGTCCCAAGAAACAAGCAGGAGTAGCCTTTCTAATATTGAATAAAATCGGCGTTCTACCTAAAGTGATCAAAAAAGATAAGGAGAGTCACTTCATACTCATCAAAGGTAAAATCAACCAAGATGAACTCTCAATTCTGAACCTCTAGGCTCCAAATGCAAGGGCATCTACATTCATAAAAGAAACTTTACTAAAGCTCAAAGCATACATTACACTACACACAATAATATTGGGAGACTTCAACACCCCACTCTCTGCAATGGACAGATCATGGAAACAAGAACTAAACAAAGATACAGTGAGACTAACAGAAGTCATGAAACAGATGGATTTAACAGATATCTATAGAACATTTTATCCTAAAACAAAAGGATATATCTTCTTCTCAGCACCTTCTCCAAAATTGACTATAAATTCGGTCACAAAACAGGCCTCAATAGATACAAAAAGATTGAAATAATTCCTTGCATCCTATCAGCCATGGACTACGGCTGTTCCTTAATAACAACATAAGCAATAGAAATCCCACATACACGTGGAAGCTTAACAACATTCTACTCAATGATAACTTGGTCAAGGGAGAAATAAAGAAAGAAATTAAAGACTTTCTCGAGTTTAATGAAAACCAAGCCACAATGTATACAAACTTATGAGACACAATGAAAGCAGTCCTAAAAGGAAAACTCATAGCTCTGAGTGCCTCCAAAAAGAAACTGGAGAGAGCATACACCAGCAATTTGACAGCACATCTGAAAGCACTAGAACAAAAAGAAACAAATTCACCCAAGAGGAGTAGACAGTAAGAAATTATCAAACTCAGGGCTGAAATCAACCAAGTGGAATAGTACAACCTGGTCCTCCAAGTAACTGGCACTCTCTCTCTCTCTTTCCCTTTCAGTTCCATACATAAACCATGTTGTCGACACCTTTCTTGCCAGGATGGACTATACAGGATGACAAATCCATCTGTCATTAAGTTGCTTAGGTCAGGTATTTTATTTTATTTTATTTTATTTTATTTTATTTTATTTTTGGTTCTAGCAATAAGAAAAATATAAAACATGATTTTTAATTATGCATTCTAACCAAGCAATAATAGTATTCTAAATGATTTGGTTGGATCCATAATTAGCACATCCACTGTCAAGTTCAATTCAATACTATGATCATAGAGGATGTAAACAAACACTGTTCCTAACCATGATCAGGGAGAAATAGTCTTAACCATCGAAACTGATTTGTTCAAGATTATTGATTTTAAGGGACAAAATAAACAATACATAGTTGTTCAGTAAGCACTGTCACAAATATAGAGAACAATTTGCTTTAAGAATTTTCTGGATTCCTAAGGAAATTGAACATAGTACTACCTGAGGACACAGCTATACCACTCCTGGGCATATATCCAGAAGATGCTCCAACATGTAATAAGGACACATGCTCCACTATGTTCATAGCAGCCTTATTTATAATAGACAGATTTGGAAACAACCCAGATGTCCCTCAACAGAGGAATGGATGCAGAAAATGTGGTACATTTACACAATGGAGTACTACCCAGCTATGAAAAACAATGAATGTATGAAATTCTTAGGGAAATGGATGGATCTGGAGAATATTATCCTGAGTGAGGTAACCCAATCACAAAAGAACATACATGGTATGTACTCTCTGATAAGTTTTTATTAGCCCAGAAGCTTGGAATACACAAAATACAATCCACAAACCACAAGAAACTCAAGAAGAAGGAAGACCAAAGTGTGGATACTTCTATCTTTCTTAGAAGGGGAAACAAAATACCCATGGAAGGAGTTGCAGAGACAAAGTATGGAGCAGAGACTGAAGGAATGACAATCCAGAGACTGTCCCACCTGGGAATCCCTCCTACATTCAATTACTAAACCCAGACACTATTGTGGATGCCAGCAAGTGCTGGCTGACCGGAGCCTGATATAACTGTCTCTGGAGAGGCTCTGACACTGCCAGACTAATACAGAAGTAGAAGATCACAGCCATCCATTGGACTGAGCACAGGGTCCCCAATGAAGGAGCTAGAGAAAGGACCCAAGGAGCTGAAGGGTTTGCAGCCCCTTAGGAGGAACAACAATATGAACTAACCAGTATCCTCCAAGCTCCCAAGGACTAAACCCCCAACCAAAGAGTATACATGGTGGGACTCATGGCTCCAGCACCATATGTAGCAGAGGATGGCCTAGTCGGTCATTAATGGGAGGAGAGGCCCTTGGTCCTATGAAGGCTCTATACCCCTGTGTTAGGGAGTGCCTGGTTCAGGAAGCACGAGAGGGGTGTTGGTGAACAACGGTATAGGGGAGGGAACAGGGTTTCCCCCCCCCCGAAGGGAAACTGAGAAAGGTGAAGTATTTTAATTTCAAATAACTAATTAAGGAAGGCAAAGTAGGTATAGACACCTACTTATTTAATCCTAAATAATCTTCAGAATTGCTGGACTAATCATCACAATTTAAAAGGTATGGGATTATCTTAAATTCTAATTAAAGTCCTCCATTAAGTTTGGTTACAGAGTGAATAACTGGATGACACACTGTTTAACTATTCTGCAAGATGTCCTTGTAGGCTGTTTTGTTTTCAGAAAGCACCCACAAGACAAGTTCCTGATTTAGGAAATCATCTGTTTTGTGCAGCCTTAAATCTGCATGGAGTGCATGCTCAGTGTTCTATAATTCTGTTGACAGGTATTCCTAGGGAAGGGACAGTCGCTCAACACACTGTCTGAACTCTCACACTGTGTTGGCATTTCCATGTCATATTTCCTTCCTATAATATCAGAGTAGCATTTAAAATGCCACCCATTTTGCTCTCATAGATCACATGTCTCATTTGAGTGTTCTCCTGAGTGAAATTGCCTCTGCATTCAAATCATAAAGAGGCTAGGACTGCCTTTGAAATCTGGCCCTAAAATGTGTTTATTCTTGTTAGATTATTCCTGAGGTAGAGTAATACTAGCCCATGGCAATAACCCCTGCACTTAGGAAACCTCGTCATTAAGAATTAAATGCCAAGGGGCATTATATAAGAAGACTGTCACAGCAGGCTAAAACTTTATTAAAGTTACCTGAATTTCAGGAACATAAAAGACAAATTTTTATAAAATTAAATGGAACACCTGGATAACTGCCAAATATAGACTTATCCATGTTTCCTATGAGAAAACCAGTATAGCGTCGTGCTATGCAACATGAAATCACTATGTACTCTTTTTACTTTTTTCTTTTATTGAAATTAGATTTATTTCTGCCGTTATATATCCTGGTATGGTTTATCCTCTTGGTTTATCCTCTCTCTCCTCCTAGTTTCTCCCTACCTACCCTCCAATCCAGATCTACTCTCTTTCTGTTTCTGTCTCTTATTAGCACAGAGTAGGTATCTGAGAGACGATAATAAACTATAACAAGATAAAACAAAAAGCTCCATATCAAAGACAGAGAAGACAAACTAAAAAAAGGAAAAGAGGCCAATCTAAAGCACAAGTTTCAGAAATACACTCATTCACAATCTCAGGAATTCCACAAATCACTGAGCAGGAAGCCATACTACATAAGCAGAGCACCTGGTGAAGACTCCGGCCGTCCCTGTGCATGTTGCCCGAGTCTCGGTGGGTTCATAGGAGCTTTCCTCACGTTGATTTAGAAGGACTTGTTTTCCTGGTGTCCTCCATACTCTCTGGCTCTTAACCTCCTTCTGCCTCCTCTTCTCTTCTTGAGCACTGAGGGAAGGCATTCGATGGAGACACTCCATTTAAGGCAGAGGGTTTTGATCAAATGTCTGCCGGGAGTTTGAATTTTTTTTTTCTTGTTTGCTGCAGAAGTAAGCTTCTCTGGTGAAGGCTGAACAATGCAGAAGTGGATGGGAATAGCAGGATGTGTTTAGAACTCATTTTATCACTACTCTTTTTCTTTATTTCTTCCTTTTTTCTTTTTTATCTTTTTTTAAAGAACAATACAGGTCATGTTTAGTCTAGGTCCTTGATTTATCTAGTATATTGTTTTTGTTGATTCAAGCAGTCTGGTATGGGTTTCATCTCAATACTAGAAAGACTTTAGTTTCTTTCTTAGTTTCTGTCTTGATCATTCCTCACTTGGGGGAGTTGTTCAGTTCCCATGAGTTTGCCAGCTTTCTCTTGTTTCTGATTTTTTGATATTCATCTTAATCTGTGGTGATCACATAGGATACATGGTATTATGACATTTTTCTCTTATCTGCTGTGATTTGCTTTTTATTCAACTATGTGGTCATTTGTAAAGAAAATCTCTGAGATGCTGAGAAGATATATTTGCTGTATTTGACTGAAAATATTCTACAAATTTCAGTTAAGTCTATTTTGTTTATAATGTCTATTAGCTCTATTATTTGTAGCTCTATTATTTGTATGTTTAATTATTGTCAGGGCTGCCTTGTCTGTTAATGAGAGTGGAGTATTGAAGTCTCCCACTATCAGTGTGTGAGGGTTAATATGTGACTGAAGATGATCCTTTTACAAATGTGGGTGCCCTGGGGTTTGTGACATAGATATTAAGAATCTTAATGTCCTTTGTGGTTCCTGTCCAGTTTCTAATTTTTTTGTTTCTAGATTTTCTTCAGTTAGAGTTTTCTTTATTAATTTTATTTTCACATTCAGGTTTTGAACTCTTTCATTCTCTTTTATCTACTTTGCTATTTCTTGGAGTTTATATTGATTTTTTTTAAGGGATTTATGTTTCCTCTCTAAGGACCTCTATAATATTTCTAAAGGTATTTTTCTTGTGTTTTAAATATGTTGAAATATTCATGGTCTGCTGTAGTCAGCTTGATTGTCTCTAGGGTTGACTTTTTAAATGTAATTTCTAGGTACTGATATCTGGACTTTGTCATTAAGTGGGTATTTTATTCCTTCGTTTTTAAGAAAGTATTGTGTGTATATTTTACTTTTTAATTTTTTTCTTTTGTTGGATATTTTGTTTATTTACATTTCAAATGTTATCCCCTTTCCAGGTCTCCACTTGGGGAACCCTCATCCCATCCCCCTCTCCCTGTCTCTAGGAAGGTGCTCCCCCAACCCACCTACCCACTCCTGCCTTCCCACCCTGGCATTCCCCTACACTGGGGCATCAAAACCCCTCAGGCCCAAGGGCTGCTCCTCCCACTGATGTCAAACAAGATAGGAAACTCTTCGGGGGTCCTGATAGGTGTGTACCGCACCGTGTAAGATGCATTACTAGGTATTGGGTGTTGATGCTTATGAATGTGCATGGGAGGATGGGAATGAGGTCATTGACAGGAAGAAGGAAAGCAGTGTGTTCAACCAGGATTTGCTTAGTTAGTCACAGTAGGAGTTGGGGTTCAGACCAAATTGGAGCTCAGGGTCATGAACTTTAGTATAAGCATGATAAATGAATAGGGAGACAAAGCTTTAAAATAAAAACAAAACAAAACTATACGCTTAGTGGATTTTTCTTTTATTAAAACACATTTTTAAATACAATATAGTCTGATTACTCTTTCCCTTCACCTTCCAGTTCCTGGACACATCCCCTCTCATCTGGATCCTCATCCTTCTTGTCTTTTGTAATGAAACAGACAGACATCTAAAGAATAAATATAAAATAAAATAAAATAAAATAAAATAAAATAAAATAAAATAAGAGAGACAAAAACAAACAAACAGAAGCAAGACAAAACAAGAAAACAAAACAAAAAAGAGCCAAACCAAAAAACAAACAAACAAACAAACAAACACCCAAGAAATTCATATAGATGCAGAAACAAACACGGTCACACTCACAGGAATTCAATAAAAGCAGATTTGAACTAAGATTGTAGACTGTTCCATGACTGGGAAAATACAAATATTTTTATTTTAGATTTGTACTACTTCAAGAAACTCTGAACAAGGGGTTTTACTAACCCTGGTATCATAAACTATGAGCTGATGATAAAAATAACTTTTAGTGTCTTTTCTTGTTTGTTTGCTACCCATTCAATTAGTTGTCAGGGCTTTAACTGAGGGTCTCATCCATACTAAGAAGGTACCTACCCATCACTGGACAGCATCCTCACCCAGTATGTTTCCTTTTATTACATACAGCATTTGTCTAAAGCAGATAAGAGCATTAAAAATATGAATCCATGATACGAAAGACATGGAACCATGGAACCAAATTTTTTTTTGTTTAAAAGAAGTGTCATTTTTGGAAATCAGCTTTATGTTTGCTATTTTAAAAAGTGGAAAAAGTTGCTGAAACATATGGGCTTGTTGTGTTGGTTATATTTTTCAACTTGAGAAAGTCTAGAGTCATTGGAGAAAAGCAAAGATTAATTGAGAAAATTGTCCCATTCAATTGTTTTGTAGGCAAAACTATGGGGAACTTTCTTTTTTTTAAATTAGGTATTTTCTTTATTTACATGTAAATTTATCCTTTCTCAGTTTCCCCTCCAAAAACAAACAAACAAACAAACAAACAAACAAACAAACAAACGTGATGTGAAAGTGACCCCAACAACCTTGAGTGGTATCATCCATTGGTGGACCAAGAGTACATAAGAAAGCAAATCGAGGGAGCCAGAAGGAGCCCGCCAGCAAATAGCATTTCACCACAGCTTTTGCTTCAGTACTTATCTCTAGGTTCCTCCCTTGAGTTTCTATTCCAACTTTCTTTCATGAAGGACCCTAGCTGTAAGGTGAAAAATATCTTTTTTTCTCCAAGTTTATTTTAGCCACATTCTTTATCACAATGACATAAACCAAATTATTACTGTTATTGTATTGTTAACATAGCACCTGATGTATAAAAACCATCAATGCAGAATGCATCATTATTTGTTATGATTAATGCCAATGGCATTAACACCATCTGCCAAGAACTCTCCTTGATTTCATTTGCTCCTATAACCACTTAAGAAGAATAAAAGGAAATGATGAAACAGAGTTAAGTTGTTTCCTATCAAGGAAGTGCCATAGGAGAAGCACAAGCCCTCTAAATAGGAAAGCTAGGGAATAGCACTGATTAAGTGTAGACTGTGCGATGACCCCTACTATACGGGTCATATAGGGCTTAGTCACAACAGATGAACATTGTTTTCTCTATCCTTTAAAAAGTCACATATTTTTAGAAAGGTAACTTAATCTTGATATCAGTAAAGTAAAAAGAAATTATGCATATGGTTTCTTGATGAAAAGAATTTCTTATATAGCAAATATTAAAAGCACTTAAAATAATACTAGAAAACTAGTGAATCCATTTCTGAAATTAAAATCTTTGTAGAATAAAAAGTTCAGCATTTTTAAAAATCAATTTGGTATGTGCACAATGAATTGAAATTCTGGATTGTATTCAAGCCGCTGATACTCTAACACTTTGTTGGACTAAAATATCCCAGTCCACCATACCCTAACACTTCATCATACTAAAATAATAACCTAATATATGAAGGAAGATAAGTAGCTACTTAAATATTTTCACTTACAGTAGAATATTTTCACTTTATACAGACATATGACACTATGGAATAATGAATACATTGTTAAATATTATTTAACATCATTAAATTCTGTAGTAATTTAGAACAATAATTATTTTATACATCAAATTCAAATTTTGTAGGCATGAGGATATTAATCATACATAACACTAGCACAAAACACAAAGATTCCCTTCCTTCCACAATGTTTTTACCACATACTTTTACTACATTAGCAGTTTATCTTCAATGTTTAGGCTTCCTTCACAATTCAGGGTTAAGAAGAGTCAATAATCTTTATTTCTCTTCAATAACAAAGCTTCAAACCCAACTGACTTCTTTTCTTATGGAGAGAATGGTGTTTAAGAGGACATACTTCCTTACAGAAAACACCCACAAGTTTTCAGTTTTTTCAAAGCTGGATTTGTAATGAAAAATAAAATGAAAGTAACTTCTCTGCTCCTATCCTCCTGGTTAGCAAACCAAAGAGACTCTGAAAACACCTACAGAGCATGCATCCGACTCAATAATGTGCTAGGAAATCAATATAGTCAAAGAAGAATTGTTTTATAGGAGGACAAACTCACTCTCTATTATATGTAACTTCTCAGTCATAGTCCACATTCCATTTTTAATGTGTCTGGACAGAAGGTGAGCTGGATCCAGGAAGGTTTCTTTCCTTCTTTTATAGTTTATCTCATGACAAGAATGCTGAAGATATCAAAGCACAATATTTTAAAATTCCTTATTCAGAGTAATAGGCATCGGGACTTACATTTTTCTTCTTCCCTTCATTAAGATATTAAGAATTATACTTGGTATAAGTTGATGTGAGTGTACTTGCAGAACTGGCCCCTTTCAGTTCCTGCCATTATCTCATTTATGATTATCACTGGGTGAAATGTCTAAAGTGAATATGTGTGCAGCATGCACAATATAGTTTTTAGAGACAAATAATCATCATAGATTGTTTTTATTTAGTTTGTCTCAATATTTATGGAAAGAAAGCTCATTATGTGGTACAGGCTACCTATTTTATTGATCTATACAAAAGAATACATAAACTGCTTTCTCCACAAACCACTCATAAAGAGTTTTATCATGTTAATTACAGATGGTGTTACAACTTCTCAGAATTGTACATTCAAGACTCAACTTGAGTTTAAAGAAAGTAAAGGATGACTAAGGTTAAACGACAACTTGAGAACAAGACCCTAATACAATAGGAACATTGCCCTTATAAGGAAAAGATGTGCACTCAAATAAAATCAGAAGTTGCTATCTGCGAACCAGGAAACAGCGCCTTATCAAAATCAGCTCAGCTTGACCTTGTATCTTTATCTTTAAGAATTATGAGAAAACATTTTTGCTTTTTATGCCACTAGATCTATGTACGCTATTTTATGATACCAATCCTGCCTGAGTAATGACTGACAGACTCATCATAAAGCTTACATCTGTGGACTACTAGATAACTATTTAATAAGTGAAAAATTCCTCAAGTTAAAGCAAATTCTTTTTTTTCTGGGTTGCAGGATACTTCATTTCTTTTTTAAATTAATTTTTATTGGATATTTTCTTTTTTATATTTCAAATGATATCCTCTTTCCGAGTTTCCCCTCTGAAAAAAAAAAAAAACCCTATTCTCTACTCCCTCCCACTGCTCAGAAGTCCACTCTCTCTTGCTTCCTGGCACTGGTATTCCCCTACACTGGGGCATAGAACCTTCATAGGACCAAGGCCCTCTCCTCCCATTGATGACTAGGCCATCTTCTGCTACATGTGCAGCTGGGGCCATGAGTCCCACAATATGTACTCTTTGGTTGGGGGTTTAGTCTCTGGAAGCTCGGAGGATACTGGTTAGTTCATATTGTTGTTCCTCCTAAGGGGCTGCAAACCCTTCAGCTCCTTGGGTCCTTTCTCTAGCTCCTTCATTGGGGACCCTGTGCTCAGTCCAATGGAGGGCTATGAGCCTCTACTTCTGTATTAGTTGGGTACTGTCAGAGCCTCTCCAGAGACAGTTATATCAGGCTCCTGTCATCCAGCACTTGCTGGCATCCACAATAGTGTCTGGATTTGATAATTGACTATGGGAAGGGTTCCCAGGTGGAGCAGTTTCTGGATTGTCCTTCCTTTAGTATCTGCTCCATAGTTTGTCTCTGCAAGGCCCATGGCATTTCCTGATGTGTTTCGAATCCCCACTGGAGCTTTGGTCCAGAGTTAAGATGTCTGGAATCAGTGGGCTGGCTCCAGGAATGAGCCTGTCTCCACCTGAAGAGTCTTCGCAGGGCCCCGGGATCTGGGCAAGTTGCAGTTGCCAGACCAGGGTTTTAAGTCTCTTTCAGCTCAGCAATGCAGCATCACTTTATCTAGCATTCAGCCTCATCACCTCCAGTCATACACTCCTTGATTTCCAAGGTAACATTTTAGTCAATCAAAATTGAAGCGTTCACTTAGTCAGGGCATTTACCTTATCACATTTCACACACACACACACACACACACACACACACACACACACACACACACTGGAAGATGTACTCTTTTAATATTGGTTTAAATATTGACCTCCAGCAGTAAGCCTGCAAGAGTTCCAGGTTATGTTATTGTGTAGGGTCATTCCCATAACAATCTCACGCCAACATTTTGTATGTGAGTCAGGTACATGCTCTAACATGTGTGGTACTAGAAAAGGCTTCCTTTGCTAATAGAGCAGGACATGAGGCTGCTCAATGAGCCTTGAATGGCCCTAATGTTGTCTGAGTACATCTTCTGGAATGCATGGTTATGATGACAGCAATGATGAAACAAAGTAAGTAATTTATCATTCATATTATATCACAAATAGCATATAGCATAGGGTCCTAAACAAAACATGCAATTTTCTAATTCAAATAGCTTATTTCTACTTAATCTATCATACAAAATTCCAAATGATAATGCATTATCAAAGAATACTTTCCTGAAAAAATGTCTTAGCTCTCTCCATGCTGCTGTTATATCTCTGCTAGGAGTTCATGTCTCTTGACCACCTGAGTGAGGACCTTCTTTTAGGCATATTTTCTATAGTTGCTTCTAAAATGTATCAAAGATACTGTTTTTTATCATTTTTTATTAGCTATTTTCTTTATTTATAATATCTTCTTTCCCAGGTTCCCTTCCAAAAGAAAAAATAAAAATAAAATAAAATAAGAAAAAATAAATAAAAAACCCCAAAACTAAAACAATCCTCTGTTCCCTCCCCTCTCCCCCTGCTCACCACCCCACCCTCACCCACTTCTTGGCCCTGGCATTCTCCTACACTGGGGCACAGAACCTTCACAGGGCCAAGGTCCTCTCCTCCCATCGATGACCAACTTGGCCATCCTCTGCTATACATATGCAGCTGGGGCCATGGGCCCCCCCCCCCCGCCATGTATACTCTATGGTTGGAGTTTTAGTCCCTAGGAGCTTTCAGGGTACTAGTTCATAATGTTGTTCATGCAAAGGGGCTGCAAACCCTGCAGCTCCTTGGGTCCTTTCTCTAGTTCCTTCATTGGGGACCCTGTATTCAGTCCAATGAATGGCTTTGAGCCTCTACTTCTGTATTAGTTGGATACTGTCAAAGATACTGTTAATAGCATAAAGAAAATGATCAGAAGTATGAGGAACCAAAATATTTCTTTAATACAGTGCCACCATCAGTACACTGGGGTGCATACAAAGTCTAGGCATGCTAGTCTTCCAATGGTGTCCCACAGGCCTAATTTTGTTATCTCCTTATTCCAATTTTTATTAATATGTTTTTTCTAGGTGTGCTGATATTCTGATTGTGTTCCACAGGGCAAATTTTGTTATCTCCTTATTCTAATTTTTATTATTGTGGTTTTGGCTTCTAATAGACCAACCAAGGTATGTACTTTACTCTGAACATTACCCAGGGTGATGCTTTCTTTCCTAATTTTGGCATGTAATGATTCTAATTGCTCCATTGTATATCGTGATTTCTAAAATCTCATTCACTTTTTTGAACCAAGTTGTTATAATGATCTTGTTCTACTTAAAAATCAAATAGACCATTGGAGTTAAACTAATGTTTTTACCTCTAGGGTCACCTTACTCATGATTGTTGCCTGTGGCCTATGAGTAGCTCATCATCAGATAACATCTGCCTGTTAAATTAAAATATGCTTCAGATGTGCTCATGAATGATTCATTTAGCCATCAGCATGTGGCAGTTTCTGGTGTGGGTGTGCATAGTATGAAGTTATAGTTCCCCATGTGTTGTATTATGGTTGTTAGTCTTGACATTGCAAATGATGTGTGTTATGTCTTTGTGTCTGATAGGTGGGGGTAGACATATGTATTTGCTCCTAATTTAATGGTGTCTTCAAGTAGTATGTATATAGAGTTATTTGAGGTGTTAACTGATGTCCACAGAAAGTGATCAACTGGTATTATAAATTCATTACCTTGCTTCTGTGGTATAACTCTAGTGCAATATCCTGGGTATGCATTATCAAGGAATACTTGTATTAAATGTATCTCATATATGCTTTCTGTGCAATATGATCCTCTTTCATTATCTAATAATGTTTAGAAATCTGGAGTCCTTCTTCTTAGTCCTGTTGTAAAAAGAGTATCTAAGTTCTCTCTACTTCTGCGAGATTAAGTTCTATACATTTGGCACATAATTAAGTTATGGTTCTGAGTCATAAGGTTCCTTGTTCTATTATGTTTCTGTTTATATTGTTCCCTAAATACTTGCATTTCTGTATTCATGGTGTTTATCATGATGTGGAGATAATTTATGCTTCTTGACAGTGCATGGGGTCAAGTACCTCATGCTGTTTTCTTGTTAATTTGCTGAATATTGTAGATTTATACCTTGATGGATGCCACTACTGTTTCTGCTACTGTTCCTCTCATTAAACCTCCTAATAATACTCTGGCCATGAAAGTTCCTATGGCCAATGCCTGTAGAGGTTTCCTGTTAAACTTATTTGGGTTGCTGTATTGATATGATACAGTGTCTATTTCTCCACAATATAACTTAGGAGGTTTAGAGGCTTTTAATGAGATGGAAATCTGGATCTTCCTGATACTAGGGGTTAATATTATTTCTATTAGTGGTTGTCTATAATGTTCCATCCCCAAGGCCATGACTGATACCCAACCCTCCCAGGTGGGCCATTGTTGTGTTTCTATTCTGGTGGCCCATCTTAAGTCAGGCCCATCTTAGCTTGCCAAACCAGGGTAGGTTCAGGAAGCCTGCTACACAGAGCCAATTTGTCTGGTTCCATGTCCTCTGGAGTTGTGGGTACAGGTGATGATACAATTCCCTGGGGCATCTATTTCCCCATGGTTTAGGATAGAGGGGGTATGCCACTCTTAAGTGGCTAAGGTACAGCAAATTCTGTACATTTTGTCTAGTTCATATTTGGACCAGATTTACACGGGTTTGGTGTTGTTGTAGGTGAGGAGGTCTCTTTTCCTTCTTCCTCTCCAGGCTCATATTCATCATATTCATATTCATACACCAGTTCTCCCCATGTTAATGTTGTAAGGTTACACCTATTGCCCTCTGCTTCACTTTCTAAAGTGTGTATCAAAGTACTTGTGTATAATTTAGGAAAGGTTGAATTTATAGCTAAATCACAATCAAATGTAGACTCTATCCCCATTCCTAAAGTAGTTGTTTTGTAGACTCCTTTAACATTAAGTGTGTTCTGTCTAACCTTGGATGGTCTATACCAGTAATTATTAAAGAGTGTTCTAGCACTAGAGGCATTAGGCCACACCTCGTTAAAGTGACAATTGGTGGGATTTTGTTCATGTCTATTTGTGTTATAACTATCTTTTTGATCTAATACATAATTTTGGTTAGGGAGGTATGGTGCTACCTGTTGTCTGAAGTGTTCACAGTCCTGGAACGAGAAATAAGTTACTTGGTCCAGAAGCTGTCCATTCTTAGTTGGTATGGTTTCCATATCCTATCATCTGTCCACCATCTGGGTATTTTATATAATGGGTCTAGAACTTTAGGCCATGATATTTGTAGTTTGGAGGGTGATGGTTGAAGGTGGTATTGTATTCATAGAGCTGTTGCCAGTGACATCACGTATTTGAATTCCTGGGTGTTTAACACTGAAAATAATAATGTAACATAGAGGACAGCAAGCATAGCCAATGGACATCATATGGTTAGTAACATACAAACATACATAACGCTATTCCTCTAGTTGCTCCGAACAGTGAGTAGCCAATAATCCACTAATAAGTATAGGGTTCGTAGCAACAATATTATTTCTAACTTTTTTCTTGTCATGGTATTTACCCAGCAAATGGTATAGTTGGCTATCAGGCTAGTAGTACTAGTGGAATGATTACCAGAGAAACAAAAATAATAAGGATCGCTGCATATGTTAATGCTCTCTCACATACACATACACTCATTGTTTGTCAGCGTGATGCCAAGTCCTCCAGTTTGGTTAGTTGCAGTTCTCCCTTGATGTTTGTGGTCCACACAGTGTTTCCAGTGCCAGATGCTACAATTTCCATCTGGGTTAGTTTATCCTCGTGTCTCTGAATGCAAGGTTTGATTATACTTCTAGTTTTTTTTCCATCTGGATAATCTATATCTGTCTGTGTGCTGAGGACTTCCTCAATTGGAGGTCATCTATTGATTCTAGGTCTGCTATTTTGTTCAAAGACAGCTTTTGCCAGATATTCTGAGAGTGGACTATCTTTGTGTGTCATTAATTTTACTTCAAGTAATCCACTAAATCTTTCAGTACTGTCTGCTGCTGTTGGGTTATAGGTCAGGAGAATACCTATATTATGTTAAGATTTTTTGCTAGTCTCTGTATAATTTTACCAGTAAAATAGGTTCCTTGATCATTTTGTATTAGTCTGGATATACCATAAGCTGAAATCCATGACCACAATGTAAATATTGTTAATTTTTGATGTGGTTTGGGCCCTGATCTGGCCATACCCTAATCTTGTGCAAACATTTACTAATGTACATGTGTACTGTTTCTTATACTCATTTAATCATCCTATGCAATCAATATGAAGTGTGTGATTAAAATGTAGTCTATGAGTACCTATTCCATGGTAATTATATTGAAATCTGGTTTTGGTTGCAGGACATCTTTCACATTTCTGTAGAGCGTTGTTAACTTTATTCCATGTTATAACTATGTTCCTTTGAGTTAACCATTGGTATGTTGCATGGCTTCCTTCATGTCCTAGGAATTTGTGTGTCTGCTCTATTTCTTCTCTTGTAATCTCTGCCTGTGTGTGAGGAGTCACTTTGGTCCATTTCCTGTTAAGTTTGAGTTTTGTAGGTCCTGCCTCAAGTTTTATTGTTATATTTGCCAACTTGGCTGCTTCATTATAATACTTTGTTTGTAGGTTATCTTTGTTTTGGTGGGCATCTACATGGTATACCTTCATTCTTATGCCTTTATGGATTTGAGCTATCTTCTTCCAAGCTTCTTTGGAAGATAAGTCTTTTCCATTGATTTTCCATTCTGTTAATCTCTATTTTCCTGCGAAACTGCTATTCTGTTGGCCTTGCACTAAGAGTCTGTAAAAAGGTGTAAGTCTTTTCCATCCTTACGGGACTGTCTTGCTGCCAATAGGGCTGCTATTACCTCTGCATGTTGTGCTGATTTGCTCTTTCCTTCCTCTATTATTACCATTCCATCTTCTGGCCTGAAAACTGCTGCTCTCCAGCACACCACGTTGCTTTTAGTGGTGGCTAAGCCGTCAGTAAGTCATGCATTAACCAGTGAGTATTGACGTGACCCCCATGTTCCTATGGGTACCTGTTTCTGAGGAGGGGAGGTGTCTAGTGTGATTGGTATCTGGCTATTGTTAATCAATGCCAGTATGTTCTCTGACGTCATTGGTATGGTTCCCTGTGCAGTCAAGTTTGCTCCTCGAAGGAACTCAGAGAGTTACCATTTCCATTATTAATACCTGTACAGGTAGCCCTGCCTATGCCTCTCTGGTGTCTTTACCCATTTGAGAATGGGCACGGTGGATCGGAGTGCCACCGGATTCCATCTTAGGATACTGTGGCACACACAAAGTGCTTCATGGCAGTCTATACTGTTTTTTAAAGAGTGAATACTTGGCATCTGACGAAGGGAAGCATTTGCAATAAAAGCCAATTGTTCTAATCTGTGGTTGTTGAACAAATATATTCCAATCGCCATATTCCTTTAAAAAGAGGAGGATATCTATTATCACTGTGATATCTGCATTGATGTAAATTAAATTACTAAATTGCTCTCTATATTCTAATATAGATTCTACTGCTTCTTCCTGGGGTGATTCCAGGTGAACTCAGATGCTTTCTTTACTGTGCTGTATAATGGCTGGAGCAACAATTGCAGGTGTGGTTTGTGTTACCTCCAATACCCAAATAACCTATTAAATGCTGGGTTCCTGTCTTATTCTGAGGTCCTGGTAAGTTTCTTAATTTGTTAACTACTTCTGGGGGAATGCATGGTCCTCTAGTCCACCAATTTACTTCCCAGGAATTTAACTTCCTCTGTTGGTCCCTTTAGTTTGTCTTTCTTAATGGTCCATCCTGCATTTGTTAGATGTGCAATTAAGTATGCTACTGTTTTATGTAGTACTTGTTTCTTGTTTATCATTTCCTATCAATACAAGGCCATCTACATATGAAAAGATTGCTACTTCTTCTGGTATGTGGAATGAATCTAAAGCCCATCTCAATGCATTGTATGCTATAACTGGGCTGTTTGTATATCCTGTGGAACTCTAGTAAATTGATATTGTTTTCCTTCCCATGAGAATGTAGTGATTTCTCTAGAGTTGGGTTATAGGGGAATGCCAAGGAACGTGTCTGTTAGGTCTATTGTGACTAACCCGTTGGATACCACCTTTCTGGTTCACAGGAATATATCTTCTGCATCTGGCAATTGCCCAGGCATCTGCTCTGATAGGTTACTTAGGTTCCGGTAGTCTACTGTGAATCTCCATTTGCCATTGGGTTTCTTTACTGGCCAAATGGGGCTGTTGTAGTCAAGCTTTGTGTTGGTTCTATAATACCTTCTTTGAATAATGTTCGTATGCTGTCCTTCACTTCCTCTATCCCACCTTTGATGGGGTACTGTGGTGTAATGGAGGGTGATATTTTAGGTAGTTCTACCTGTGGGATTTTGACTGTAGACAGTAATATCTTTGATATTCTCTTATAATTCCAAAATTTTGGAAATACTTTGTGTATTGTGGGTAGTCCTACGATATTTTCTGGGGCACTGCACAGGTTGAAATCTAATTCATAATTTTTATCATATAATTGTAATATTAGTTTAGTTATAGGGGTTCTGACTCTACCTCCAACTCCCTCTACTTCTATGTAGCCTTTAATCTTGCCTGTATTCAGGATCTGTCCTTTATCTAGGGTATATACATTAATTTCACTACTCGTGTCCAAAAGCCATTTGACCACTTTGGTGGTGCCATTGGGTA
This sequence comes from Montemys delectorum, assembly GCA_019843815.1. Classification (NCBI taxonomy): domain Eukaryota; kingdom Metazoa; phylum Chordata; class Mammalia; order Rodentia; family Muridae; genus Montemys; species Montemys delectorum. The sequence goes on from JADRCD010158534.1 coordinate 25,609, forward strand.
GTATAATGAGTACTGCTACTCTGGGTTTTAGATATTGTGTCCTTGAGATTGAGAGTGATGGCCTCATCCTCTTAGATTTTTTCTGGGTGGCATCCTGTTCATAGGTCTTGCCCCTACACTTGGCCTTTGGTTGTTAAATCCTGGGTGAGGGGGCTTCCAGCCATTGGATCCCCCTTGCACTAAAAATAAGGTCTACAAGGAGCTTGCCCAAACAGGAGTCTGGTAGGATTCCATAGTTGGCTTGGTCCTGATCTAACTGGGAGGTTGGCATTCTGTCTTCCAAATGGTCTTATATTTTTTGAACCATCCCTTTACTCCATTATATTTCTTACCTTTAATGGGTAAGGATACTACCTTCTCTAATTCTAACTCTCTATATGACTTTAAGAAATCTAATGCATCTGTCACAGATTGACATCCTTGCAATGGTCCAGCTGGGGTCATCAGGAGATATTGTGGAGCTCTTTTTAACAGGATTTTTTCTAAACTCAGCCAACACTGGTGCTATCTGTGGGGCAGGAACATGGTTTAGATGAAGTAGAGTACTCCTAGTTTTCTTGCTCACTGAATTACTTTCTATAAACTATTCCATTTTGCTGAGCCCTCAAACTGAGTTACATCTAAGGAGGGGAACTCATGTCTCCAAGCTGCGGTTATCCAATCAAGCAGTGGGTGTGTATCTCCTTGGGAGCCATCTAACACATGTTCCAGAGCTTCAAATATGGTGGGATTTTCCACCACATTTCTAATTTTGCACATCTCTTGATCTATTAACATTGTTGTATCTGTTCCCTTCTCCCACAGTTTCACTATGTAGAATGTATCCTTCATGCCATTCTGGGAATAATCTTTTCTAATTTCATTAAGTTCCTGTGGGGTATGTACTCTGGCTTCCATCATCACCTCCTTGGGGCCAGTGTGTTAGGAACCATTTACCGGTGTCTGAAGCCGGGAGGCAGTCACTGACAGTGATTGGACTAGTCCTGTTTCCAGGGCATTTTTGAAAGTGTTGGAGTCCTTCCATTGTTTTGTGATATTGATGGCTAGCCTTTTGCCCATATCTCTATCTTTATCTAGATAGACCACAGCCTCCATGAGAATACTAGGTATTTCTTTTTGAGATGCTTTCTCCAAGATAGGTTTTACCTGCTGTGGTGCAATGGGACTTCAATTTTAACTTCCTTCCTTCCTTTAGTCGTATTTTAACTATGTGATTAACTTGCCAAGCTATTTCCACCAAGTTAAAGGTCTCTTCATCCTCTAATTTCATTTTCTTTTCATATCCTTTACTAGCCTTTTTTTTTTTTTGGTCTGCTCATGATGTTAATTTATAGGCTACATGGTACAGTGTCTTTATTGTTTTCTTTTTTTAAAGTACGAGGCAATATTACTTTTGGTGGGCTTTTCAATAATTCATCCACCTGTCTCACTAGTATTTTTGCCAGCAACCTTCTCATTAGGTTTGGAGGCTTCTACCCTCATTCTTGGCTTTTAGAGTGTGAGTTTCAGGCACCATGGCTCCTTTACTCTGCTCTACCTGCTCTTCCTCATTTTCTTTTTGGGTCAGAGTTGGCTTAGAGGCATCACAAGGAAGGCCAGTGCCTGCTGAGTAAGTTTAGGGCTTCCTCTCTTGCCGTTTCAGGGTACTCTGCACTTCTTCCCATTCTTTCTCCTCTCCTTTTGGTTCAGAGGTGACTTCAAGGCATCAATTCCAACTTCAAAGCCAGAGGTTCATAGAATAGGAGCATATCTGAATTTTTATTACCTGGTAACTAGCCTATAATTTAAAGTGCGGCTGTTAGCTGGTGTTAAGCAGCTGCTAAACTCCAGCTGGTATCTGCCTGCCAACTACGCCGAGTGTCTCGAGTCAGGTTTAGACACGGAGCTGAGAGTGAGAGAGAGTCAGTGAATCGGAGGATCAGCTTATACTAGTATTTATTCATAAAACAATTAGAAAATGAAATGGGATCGCATTCATTCACACACTCACTTCATTCACCTCCAGTCTGGCATACGTTGTAGCCTGGCTTCAATGGCTGTGCAGGCAAGGCCCATGGCATTTCCTGAAGTGCTTCGAATCCCCACTGGAGCTTTGGTCCAGAGTTGAGGTGTCTGGAATCAGTGGGCTGGCTCCAGAGATGAGCCAGTCTCCACTTGAAGAGTCTTCGCTGGGCCTCGGGATCTGGGCAAGTTGCAGTTGTCAGACCAGGGTTTTAAGTCTCTTTCAGCTCAGCGATGCAGCATCACTTTATCTAGCATTCAGCCTCATTCACCTCCAGTCATATACTCCAGGCTTGATTTCCATGGGAACATTTTAGTCAATCAAAATTGAAGCGTTCACTTAGTCAGGGCATTTACCTTATCACATTTCACACACACACACACACACACACACACACACACACACACACACACACTCTGGGCTGGGTTACATTTGTCATTTCTTTTATATTGCTTACATTTATTCTTTACAGAAGGCATGGCTGACGTGTCAAGCAATTGGACACTGGACATATGGCTTCTTTAATCTGGCCTTTCCTTCCTTCCTTCCTTCCTTCCTTCCTTCCTTCCTTCCTTCCTTCCTCCTTCCTTCCTTCCTTTCTTCCTCCCTTCCTTCCTTTCTTCCTCCCTTCCTCCCTTCTTTCCTTCCTCCCTTCCTCCCTTCCTTTCTCCTTTCTTTCCTTCCTACCACCTCTTCTCTCTTAGATCCAAGCCAATGGACTGAAACTGTTCATGTTAACTGTTCACTGCCTTCCAACCTCAATTAAGCCTTTATGGGAACAGGTTTACATTCTCATCCCTATGATCTTCTCCTAGGTCACTTTAAATTCTTTCAAGTTACCAAGATTAACTGTCATAAACATGTTATCCTTAATGGAAACATAAGTTCAAATGTGAAGTGAACTTCAAATTCACATATAAAAACTATCCTGTAAAGTTTAAAGTTCTACTACAGTAAAACCTAGTGTATCTTTTCCTACCAGATATAGAACAGAACAGCAAAACAAAACAAACAAACAAAAAACAGAAAACAACAATACCAGAAGGCTTAAGGCTGTGAAATACTAGTGTCTAGAGAGAAGGGTGGATGAGACATGCAGAAATTCAAAGGTTATAAGAAAATACAACTGAATAATCCTATCGTGAATTGTAGCATGCCCAGACTATAATCTATAAAAATTGATTGGGTTGAGACCTGCATTGAGTTAATTCTCTCCAGGGTGAGGATTATCAGAGATAAGAAATAACTAAGGCCTACGCTGAGGCATTTATGTACTTGAACTGTCCATAGTGACAGGACCTTGTTCTGACCAGTCAGTCCAATGGCTCAAGGACCCTGTTCTGACCAGTCAGTCCAATGGGTCAAGGAGGAGGACTCAAAACCTATTAGTCAGAGGGGAAAGACATCAGAAAGAAAATCAGAGAAACAGAGTAGGAACCAAAAGTATTCACAGAGTTGTCTCTGGAATTGCAACCTGGTACAACCACTGGAAATCAGTCTGGCGGTTCCTCAGAATATTAGAAATAGTGCTACCTGAGGACCGTGCTATACCACTCCTGGGCATATACCCTGTGGTCTGCGCTATTTTCCCACCGGCAGGAATACACGGACACACACAGGATCCTTCTGCAGCAAACCTTTATTACCATGTGGCGAGGAGAGGGAGAGCCCTGGACAATGCACTGTTTATGTACACCCTGGAGCGGCGTGTTCATCTCTGATTGGCTGTTTGCTCATTACCTCATGAGATGCCTCTGGATAGGCTGTGACTTGGCGCGTTTTGGCCCTAGCACATACGCAGATGGGCTGAGACTTAGCGCACTCTGGCCCTAGGCACATGCACAGACTACGTGTTAAGGGGAGAAGAAACCAGATGCCGGCGCCATCTTGTAATGGAGGCTGCCGGCACTCTACATCTCCCCCTTTTAGTTTTAAATGATAGGCTCTGGCCAATGCTGCGTGTCTTAGGCTAGCTGATGTGCTGTCCATTACCAGCACCAAGAGATAGGTGGGATCCTTTGGATCACTACTCATTGGTGTGCTCCTGGTTTATGGCATCAGCCTAATCTCATCGTAGGGGCCAAAGGCAGCGGGCCTCGAGGACTTATGGCAGTTTGACTCACTCTCCCGTGTGCAATGGGATAAGACCCCACGGGGTGCAAGAGCTAAGTCTCGCTGACCATTAGCCTTTGAGTGTTTATTTTGTTCTTAACATGCTGAGCCAAATATCGGGAGAGGCTCCTTGCTCTAGTGCAGCAAGTGCTTGGGCAATTACTACCTTGTCACGTTTTTTGTTGGGCTCTGAGCTTGCAAACCATCCAGAAGAGAAACACTAAGCCAGCACACAAGGCAACACTAAACAGGCCAATCCCCACCCATTTCTTAAAGAAAGAAACGGCTGAAGAAATCCAAGAGGAGAGTCCTTCAGTCAGTGATAGATCCACTCGTGTCAAGTTGATGGCTACTACTGCCACTTGCAATGATTCAAGGGTCTCATCAAATCCCTCCGACCAATTCCCTGCAAGATATAAAGATAATTTTCTAGACAAGTTAGCTGCCTATGTGTAATTATCATACTGCACGCTGGTAATGCACAGGGCACCCAACCTTCTTTCGCACCCCAATTGGGCTAATGGGAAAAGAATATCCAATCTTTCTTCTATTAAATCAATGCGCTGATTGACCACCATCAGCCCTCCTTTTAATTGGGCACTAGCAGAAGTATGATGGTCGACTGCATCTGCCACCGTTGCAGATAGTTGATTTAAAACTGTGCCTGTTTGGACTGAGGTAGACATGGCGATCCCAACGGCAGTAGCTGCAACTGCGGTGACAGAGATCGCCGTTATAATGGCTGTGGTTATTCCAAAATCTCTTTTCTGTCTGAATAACGACAGAGTAGATGGGATTTCTACGGGAACGGGAACCCCATCTTGGCACTTTAGCAACCATGGCACGCCTTGCCTGTTTGGCAGTCCAACACTGAGACATTATGCAGGAATCATTAGTACAATTTTCAAATGAAGAATTTGAAAGAATAAACAGGAAGGGGGGATAAACACACACCGGGGTAGGTGAAAAGTCAATTTGTTCTAGAATTTTATCAACCCCAGTAATTTCTAAAGTAGAATTATTATATATTTTCCAGGTTCCATCAGGTCTCCGGGTTGCTATCTTATGAAACTGATAAATTTTGGAAACGCCATTAAAGATGACTTTCCCTGTGGTTCCACCCTGAATAAAGACCAACGGACTAAGATCTGTGCAACTACCATTAACTCCACAGAGTAACCACTTATGGAAAGGATGTACCTTGAAATCTTGAATAAACATCCCCTGTTTCATATCCTCCTCTCCTTCTGGGTCAAACCTCATATTAGGGGAGAAGGAAAAGGTCTTATCCTGGTTTGCCCAACTAGTAAGAAAGGACTGACAATCAGACCAAGGAGGAATGGTCTCTTCATTATCTAGACTACAATGGGGAGCTATCCTAGGTTGAGAAGGACGTTCCTTATAAATGGCATTAGGTGATATAAAAGTACCATTGATCCAAATTGCCTTTTGCCAAAAGGTATTGCTTGTAATGATTATGTCTGTGTTGCTGGTATTTTGAGTAGAGTATAACCAGCCTCCTTGTTCGTCATCAAACATTCCCAAGGCCTGGCTTGCTAACTTGATACAATCTCCATCGTCCTTGAATTGGAAACAGAGAGAGCCTCTCTCTACCAAAGAGCAATTCTCTCCTAAGGGTGCCCACATAGGGTCATATGGGAGGTATGGCAAACCCACAGTTTTATTAGTTATAAAAAGCTTAGGGAACACAACTGAATTATATCTAATTGGCATAGGCTTTGGATAGGCAGATAATATAGCCCATCACTGTTCCCACCATATACTAGGAACCCAAATCTGGAGAATCACAATGAGGACTGAAAACGTCTGTAGATGAGTCCTTCGAGGGGTCATCTTCAGATG
>JADRCD010158535.1:0-19656 GCA_019843815.1 Montemys delectorum
GAGGAAGGACTACAGCCAATGACAGCAGCAAATCCATTTGCACACTTTTCAGGTGGATTATAAACGCTCAGCAGCTCTTTTCAACAAGCACCAGTATCACTTGGGTTCCGCCTTAGTTAATTTTCATGTTCTAGCTGGCACTGTTTATTATACATATGTGAATAATTTTTTTTAATTTTTGAAAGTGATGCCTTAATCTCCTTCATTTTTATTATCCCACACAGTTTTCTAAATGCAGCATTAAAAGTTGAGATGGAGATAAAATCCTTCCAAAGTGAAAGGATTCTGTTATTAAGTTTCAAAAATGGCCATAGTTTTTTTGCATACATGTAGTAAGAATATTAACATCCTTAGTAAGTATGTTCTCAGTTAGCAAGTGATATATCAAAAAGTTCCTTCTACTTTAATTTTATGAGACAAGAACATATCTCATAATACAAGTTAAGATGTGATGTGATACACACAGGATGACACAAGTTAAATAGTATATCATGATACACAAGTGATTGTGTAGGTTACATAGTATATCATGATTCACCTGTGACTTGCAGGTTACATGGTATATTTTTATAAATCAACATTTTAATAAAGAAAACAGTTTACAGAACATAAAGTGTAGTTTCTCTGCTCAAAGCTTGAATGGTCTTTGTGGTAATATTTTTCTTATTACTGCGAGACTATACTCGACAGAAACAGCTTGAGACAGGAATTTGTGATCATGGTTTCAGAGGGATTCCAGTTAGTCATGGCAGCAGTGGGAGCATGTGGTAGAAGTTGTTCACCTGGTAACAGACAGGAAGCAGAGAGCACATGTTGAAACCAGGTGTCAGTATTGCCTCCCAAGGCTTATTGCTAGTTACCTGCATCCCCTAGCCAAACTCTATCTCCTGAAAGCTCCACAAGCTTTGAAATACACCTAAAGGCCTAGGATTGAGCCGTATAACATGGAGCATTGGATGCCGCATTCTAGATTTAGTATTTTATAGAATTCTATAGGTAGGATTTAAAAAAAAGATTTATTTATTTTATGTATATGAGTGCACTGTAGCTGTCTTTAGACACATCAGAGAAGGGCATGGGATCCCATTACAGATGGTTGTGAACCACCATGTAATTGCTGGGAATTGAACTCGGGACTTCTGGAAGAGCAGTCAATGCTTTTAATCACTGAGCCATCATGGCAGCCCCTATAACTAGGATTTTTAAATATTAAAAAAATAGGGATAAGACAATGATAGTCAAGCAAATAATGTCAGTTTCAGGAAAAAAAACAATGATTTGCTAAACACAAGAAATAACTGAGCTGTGTAAGGTAAATCTGATTAAAAGGAGGCTATCTATAAAGTAGTGAACATAAAATAAGGAAATCTACAAATGATACTGTAGATACTGATGCCAGATGTCTTCTACCTAGTGATGAGGCTTCTGGTAGATGCTGTGACCTTGAGGGAAAGGAGTTGACACTCCAGAATGGGAACTTAAGAAATAATATCGTGCTGCTTCTTCCTCCTGTCTTCTTCATTTCCCCTGGATACCATAAACTGGGGAGGGCCTCCCAGGAAACAAACAATCCGTTTGGGTCAGCTTCCTCATGCAAAAGGGTGAAAAGGTGAATAGACAATTGGCCTAGAGCATATGTGGAAGATGTCCTGCACACTTGTGAATGTTTAGTGAGGATGCTCATTGCTAGTAGGCAACAGAGAAGAGGCCAGGACTGAAAGTCTGGCATTGTGGTTTGTGCAATCCACAGTTAGATGAAGGGAAATATAATAAGTGAGAAAGGTGCTTGTCCAGGTAGGATCATTGTGGAGGCTACAAGTCAATAAAAAAATGCCACAGAGTTCATGACTATAGGGTTTGGATTAAATTAATGTTCTAAAAACAACTGAGTTTGTGGCAGTGTAATTCTTTTTGTTTCTTCTAGTTATACAGCTTTTTCACATGCCAACTAAAAGCTGTAGCAGAATGAGTATTTTATTTTCATATAACATTAAGCGGATGAACAAAAATAGGAACAAGCCTTTTCATCACTTTTTACATTTTCTTACTCCTTTGCGTTGTTTTTCAGAAGAACGACTTAAAACAGCATCTTTTATGTCCCGTATTATTAGTTATCAATGAATTCTCCCTGGAGGAGGCAATCAACACCAGATTGTTAGGGTCACTTTAATCAGAGCTGTAATGGTTTATTATATGCTATGAAGTTGATATTTACTCCCTATATAATGAGGAAGCAGGACGTGATAAAATGGTCAGCTGAAAGAATTAGGTATTTATATCCCAAATGAGAGGGGATATACGTACTTTAATTAGATATTCCTCCTAAGCATAAAGGAAAAGGTGAGTCAGTATCTCCATTAGAAAAGAAGCAACCCAAGGTTAAATGATTTGAAAGTGTGCTACTTGACCCGGAGAGGAATGAAGGAGTTGGTGTTTAACCCGAGGCCGGGAGCGCTGCAGGTCTGGATGGCTGTAAGGCCCTTTCTGAGTTCGCCTGCTGAGGTTGGCTGTGCGGCTTGATGCCCATGTTAGGTAGGTGCATGGTGTGTCCCACATCTTGCAAGCCTCTAGCAGCTTTAAATAGTCCTGAAAGAAAAAGAGTGCACCTGATAAATTTCCAGGCACAGGGTCAATATACTATTGATTTATCATTAGCATATCTTGTTTTATTTCCTGGCGACAAGGGTGAAGTAGAGACAGATGCAACTTTAAAAACTGATGCAAGTCACTGGACAGATGGGGGTATAATGTATATTCCATTTTTGGGTAAAATTCTGCCAAAAATACAATGCTGGAACTATTTCTTTTCTCTGAAGATGAACTGTAGAGTCTACAGGCTCTATTTAATGGTTAATAGATATTCTGACTTATACTAATATTTATGTTTTCATAAAACAGTAGATAAACAAATTATAGTCTATTACATGTTAAGCACTTTATTTCCTAGCCTTTGTTTATATCATTGCTTAATATAATTGTTAGCTTTTAGGGGGAGAGAAGTGTGCTATCATTTTATTGTTTAGGCAAGAAGCTGATGTACAGTAAAACAATGGGCCCTAAAGCAAAGCTTCTGTCAGCCAGACAAAGCAGGGTCTTCTTTTAAGGTCATTAGAAGGAGTACAGGGGAGTATTAACCCTCAAGGGAATAGGTAAGGATCCTTTGACATTACCAGACCTAATTAAAGGATCCATTTAAAGGCCACTTAAAGTGCCTCATGGAAATCAAATATAAGAGAGATTTCCATATATATATATATTATATGTATAAAACACATATATTACATATATATTACACACACACACACACACACACACACACACACACACACACACACACACACACACATACAGAGTCTATCCAAATAGAATCAGAAAATAATGGAGGAGTTAGAACCGCATCTGGATATAGCTCATTATTAAATGAAGCCTCCAGCTCTGAAGATGGGTTATATTTAATTGAGTTGTGGCTAAAGGGAGCCCCCAAACAACCCAGGCCATGACTAAGGCTCCACAAATTGATGATAAGGCCTTACTGCTGAAGACAATACTTACACAATTCACTGAGCAGAGAGAAGTCAACTGACGCCTATTTGGAGCCTGACTAGTGTTCAGGGTACTGGAGAAGGTGCTCTGTATACTACTGAAGAAGAAAACTAAACACCAACCCAGCTACAAACCCTTTGATCTACGATAATGACCTGCCTGCGAGGTGTGCTCAGGCAATAGTGGCATGAAACTATTGGGAGTATCCAACCATTATCTAATTGGATTTAAGGCCTCTTCCATGATAAAGAACCCATACCTGATATTGTTCAGGTGACTAGATAGGCCTGGTACCCAGGGGAAAACCAAATACTATTGTTCTGCTAAAATAATGTAATCATAAAATGATCCCTAACAATAGTCTGCTATACTCATAGATCACTGTCTTGTTCAGCAATCATCAGAGAAGCTTCTTTATTTGGTAGATGAGTAGAAATATAGACACACATTTGGACTGTGTGAAGAGAGTAAGAGACCTTGAAGCACTGATCCCTAAGTGAAATGTCTCCTTCAAATCCTTCCTTGGCCAAATCTTCTTTTGGGTCTGGGGGCTGTTTCCTGGAAAGCCCAGGGAACATTCTTAGGTCAATGATATTGTATTACATTTTTCTAGGAAGACAAGGAAACATTGCTCACCCTCAATAGGAAGCTGGTGGCAGTCCAAAGAAATCATGTGTCAAAGTCCAACTTGGCAAACCAATGAGGTTATTGGGATTACTTTCAGGTGGACCAGTGAGAGATTATAGCTGTTATGTTACTGCAAAGCATATTCTTGACTTGGGGCAGATTCATGAACGCTGCCATATTGAGAGATTTTATCCACTCAGTAGTCTTTTGTTACTATAACCATGGGGAGGTTTATGTGAAATCCTGTAAGTTCTAGAAATTTCCTGAGATATATAAGTCTCTTTCCTGGAATGAATACTTCATTTCCGAAAAAAAAATTGCCATACACAAGCACTCAGATGGAGACTTTCCCCCAAACAATGGGCCTTGTTGATAAGTGGCCTATGGGATGTGAATGTGAGATGTATGGGTATGGTTAGTAGGTGACCTGTGAGATGAGACAACGGTTAGGCTGCTTTTGTGTCAGTCAGAGAAGAGGAAGGTTGGGCATATTCTTGTCTTGCTTGCAGCTATCTCTGTTTAGGACCTGGAACCTGGAAAACCTTTGTCTAGAAAGGACATGTTTCCTGCCCATGTGAAATGACAGTAAGCGTTAAAAAGACACATTTATTAATGTAGCCACAAAATTCATCTTTTATTCAATAGCCCAACCACTGAAGCCTACTCTGTTTTGTACTAAGCACTAGAAATATAAAACAAAACCAGTCATGGCTTAGATAGGAATTTCCCAGAGTGGAGAAGTAGCTATAAACAGAAAACATTCTTAATGGTCTTAATACATGCTACGTAATGAGGAGATGTTTGATTTTTTAGTGTGTGATTTCAGAGAAAGTCATGAATATGCCACAGCTCAGGAGATGAATAGAGTTTATATAATACTAAAAAATTTAAAAGATAATTGAGGGCAAAGAAAATGGTTTTCTAAAAAAAATTTCATGATTTTTAAGGGTACTCTAAACAGCTGATTATTTCTGAAGCATGCATTTTAAAAGAAGTGATAGGATATCAGGCAGGAACAAGAAGAGATGGGTATTTATACATTTTTTTTCTTTTACTTTTGAAGAATAAAATTACATCATTTCCCCTTCACTTTCTTCTCCCTCCAAACTCTATCACATTCTTCTCCTTGCTCTTTTTCAAAATAATTCCCTCTCTTTTTATTAGTTGTTACACACACACATGCACATGCACACACTTATACACACATGCACTCACACATACATGCACTCATGCATACATGCACTCATGCATACATGCACTCATGCATACACACACATACACACACACTCGCACACACACACACACACACACACACACACACACACACTCACACATGCATTTCTAAATGTATAAATGTAACCTGTTCGGTCTGTATGTTCCTTGTATGTATGTTTTCAAGGCTGAATATTTGGTATTGGATAACCAATTGGTGTGTTCTTCCTTCAGGAAGATTCCCACCCATTCTCAGCATTCCTTAGATGCCTGTAATTTTTTTTTGTTTTTGTTTTTGTTTTGTAGGATTGAGGCCTCCTGCCCACCCCTTCCCCCATCCAAAGAGTATGTCTATTGTCTTTTTTTCAGTTCCTGATTAGGCAGTCCTGTTGGTGAGATATTTTGTGTGTAGCCTTTGACATTCCTAGTTGACACAATCTCACAGCAAACTCTTTGATCTTTTGGCTCTTCCAACATACACTCCCTACCCAACCCCCCCACCCCCTCCAACCCACACACACACACACAATGATCTCTGAGCCCTAGCTGCTAGAGTTGTATTGTGGATTTATTTGCTGGGACTGGGCTCCACAATGTGGTTGACTATGGTTTTCTGCAATGGCCTTCATCTGTTGTAAAGAGAAGCTTCCTTGATCCGGGGTGAGGACTATACTTATCTGTGAGTAGAAGGACAAATATCTAGGCTATAATTAGGGATTTTGCTGGTTCAGTAAAGTGATGGTTGTAGTTTCTTCTCTAAGATCCATTGCACTAACTAGCTCTGGGAAGTAGGTGAACTTTCCAGCACTATGCATGATTTTCCTCTTGCTGAGTGGATCTTAAGTCCTATTAGAGAGCTAATGGTTACTGTGAAATTATGTATATCACTTTTGCACCCCCAGGATTACTGTGCCATGTTGATCTTTGTTGTGGCGCGTAGGTATCAAAGCTGGGGAGTACTTTTGGTTGCTCCCTTCCTTTTGGAGGCTTGTGTGTTACCTTCTGGTATCATGAAAACTTGTCTTCAGAAAGGAACCTCTTTGGTCTGTTCCACCTCAGGACCTCTGGGGCATGTGTCTGAAGTGCATGGTTGTCTTCAGCAATCGAGACTTACCTTCCACTTCTGGGGGTAAGTCAAAAGCAATAGCAGTAGCAATAGCCTATAATATTTTCTTAGTCTCTTGGATAATCCTGGTCAACAACTCAAGAGAAGGCTTCTCTTGACTGGTGCTGGGGTTTTTATTAAATGATCTTGAAGAGAACACTGTTGACCAGACAGGAAAGTTTCATTTAATATATACACAAACTTGTATATGTTTTGGCACTTTTAGTAGACAGATTGTATGAATCATTAGGATGTTTTCAGACGTTCTTCTTGTTATTTATTCTCACTGCTCCTTTCTCTTCCTCACTAGAACCCTTCTCCCCTTTTCCCATTTCCATCAGATGGCTACCATGCTACTCTTCTCTTATGATCCCCTTCCTCCAATCCCAGTATTGGTCTCCTGGACTCTGTGGTTAGCTCAGAATAAGCACATAGATCTAAGGATTTGTAGCCTCAGATGAGCTGAAAAAAAAATGAAATGAGACATCTTTCTGGGTCTGTGTTACCTTAAAATGATCTTTTATAGCCCTATCCACTTATTGAAAATTTTATTTTATTTTCTTTACAGCTGAATAGTATTCTGAATATATATTATAATACTATGGATAATAAAAGTATTTTATATATTTAACATTTCATCATAATATATAATATATATGAAAATGTTAATATATTTAATATATAAATATGAGAAAATATATATTTAATATGTTAATAATAGAATTATTTAATAATATAGCTATATTACATAACAATTTCATACTAATTATACAATTATATGATTGTTAATTATATAATTATAATAAGCAATAGTAGAGTGACTATCATATACAATGATTAATATTATATTAATTATATTATTATAAAATTATAATTATAATACATGTCCCAGACATGTTTTTCAAATGGGTCATTTGTGGTTTTGACTCTTTGAACTTTTAGTTCTTTATATGGTCTAGATATTAATCCTCTAGATATCAGATGTATAGCTGGCAAAGATTCTCTCCAGTTATGTGGGCTTCCTCTTTACCTGATTGTAGAGGAATTGTCATCCAGTAACATGGCTGCTCTGGCAAGGGATCACATCAAAAGACGTAGGCCTGTGTGATCTGGCTGGAAAGCAGACATGCCACATACCCTTAATTCCTCTGGCTGGAATACAGATATACCCTTAGTACACACTTTTAAGGTAAAATTAGTTTATAGAAGAAATCAGACAGGTTTGAAAGTGATGTCTGATTGAGGGACATACAAAGTGGTGAATCAGAGAAAGATTTGGCAGAATCAGTCAGAGATAGGATACTCCCAACTTTCAGGAAACAGCACAGGAAAGAGAAACTATAAGAACAGCTCAGGGAGAGATAGTCAGTCAGTTAGGAGTCAATACAGTCAGCATAGTACAGTACAGTGGAGTTAAGTTCAGTCATGAGTTCATACAGTTCAGTGCAGGTTAACAGAGACAGTTGAAGCCAGAGAATAAGAACTGTTCAGAAGATTAGGACAAATTGTCAGAGTTAGTTTGAGGCTAAGCAGAATAACTCAGTGAGAACTGAGAGAAGTCAGATTAAATCAGTCAGCTTGGAGAGGAGTTTGAGCCAGAATATCTGAGAAAGATCTAGAAAAGGTGAGCTTATTCAGCCGTAAGCCTCTGAAACAACAATCCCATCAGGAAAATATAAGTTACTTTTACACCTGATAGATTGCTTCCTTACCTGTACAGAAGCTTTTTAGTTTTATGAAATTCCACTCTTCAATTGCTGGCGGTAATTCTGGGGCAAATCAAGCCCTATTCATAAGGTCATTTCCTACATTCTCTTGGGTACTACCTGTATTTTTTTTTCTATTAGTTTTGGTGTTTCAGGTTTTACATTTAGATCTTTGATCACTATTATTATTATTATTATTATTATTATTATTATTATTATTATTGTATGCAGGGTGAGAGATATGGACCTAATTTCATTCTCCTGTACCTGAATATCGAGTTTTCTCAGCACCATTTGTTGAAGATGTTTCTCTTCCCCCCCAGCATATGTTTCTGGTGTCATCATCAAGTGTTAAATGGCTAGACATATGTATACTTATGTTTGGATCTTTGATTTTATTCCACTGGTCTACATGTCTGTTTTTGTGCCAGAAAACAGACTGTTTCTGTTATGTATAACACACACACACACACACACACACACACACACACACACACAAATTATGGCTCTGTTTCATATATCTTAAGATCTCAAATGGTAATCTCTCCAGCATAGTTGTTTTCACTCAGGATTGTTTTGGCTAGCTGGTGTCTTTTGTGGTACCATGTAGCTTAATAGGTTTATATGTATATAATTTCTATAAGCAATGAGATGGGTATTTTGAATGAGATTGCTTTGATTCTGTAAACTGGTTTTGGTAAAATGGCCATTTTCATAATATTAATTCTGCCAATGCATGAGATTGGGATATCTTTCCATTTGCTAGTTTTTAAATCTCTTTCTCCAGAGGCTTAAAGTTTTCATTGTAGAGCTCCTTCATTTCCTTGATTAATTTTATTCTTAGATATTTTATTTATTTTTTGAGGCTATTATGAATGCAAATATGTACATAATCTTCTTCCTTCTATACTTGTTTGTGTATTGAATAGTCATTGATTTGTGTAAGTCAAGTTTTTATTCTGCCACATTACTTACTTAGTTTATTTTTTCTGAACATTTTCTTACCAAATTTTTGGGTTATTTTATTTATAGTGTCATGACATCTGCAAATAGAGACTGTTTCTTCTCTAGCCAATGCTTTGAGCACAGTACTGGAAAGGAGTGGAGATACTAGGATAGAAATGACAGCACTGTCTTATTCCTGCGGGTTTCTCATATACAGCCTTTTATTATGTTCAAGTATGTTCCCTCTAATTTTATAATACCTAGGTCTTCTATCATGAGAAATGTTGGATTTTGTCAAATGCTTTGCCAGCATCTATTGAGATGATCACCTTTTTTTTTTAACCTTAAATCCATTTACATGGTTATATTTTATTGATGAGTGTGTGGAACCATTCCTGAATTTTAAAGGTAACGTCAGTTTTGTCATGGTGAATAAACTTTTGATATATGGTTGTGTTCTGTTTCCATTGATTTTATTAGCACTTTGAAAACTTTGTTCAGCACAGATATGGGGTTATAATTTTCTTCTATTGTGTCTTTACCTAGTTTTGGTATTAGAGAGATGCACCCTGGTCCCATTTATCTACCCATCCTCCTGTATCTGCTCTCTATTTTTGCAAATTCCCTTAACTCCTCAAAAAAAATACTGAAACAAAAGAAAATAAACAAAATAAAACAGAGCATGAAAACATCTCATTGTGGAAGTTGTAGTATGTCAAGTATGTCCCAGTGAATGACTCTCTGTCCACACATCTTCACTTGCAAATGTTCATTTCAGTGAGACAGTGGTCTGATTCTGTGTGTGTAGCTTCTGTCACACACATTCAATATTGGATCCTCACCAGGACTCTTTTTGGTTATCCTGTTGTTGCCCTGTGTCATGGAGATCCTGTAGCTTTAGATCAGCAGGACGAGCACCTTCACATGCCCCAACAGTTCACAGATGATGTAGATTTTGGGGTGGGTCAACTCAAAGTCCTGGTTCTGGGCCTAGGTGGTAGACGAGCTGGTTAGCCTTCTGGCTTTTCTACATCTACCCCACCACGGCAAGCTCTCCAGCACTGCTCCAGGTAAGCCACCTAATGCTGCCATCAGCAGGAGGCACGGCCAATGCGGGATGGTGAAACCATGCCAGGAAGCTTCGTAAGCTTGAGACCTAAAGAATTGGTGAGCACACACCTGAGACTTAGGTGACAATTTCTGGACTGGAACACATGCCACACTCTCCGCACAAGGAACAGAACAAAGTTCTCTATGCTAATAAGGTACTTAAAGGCCTTGAGGGCATAACCAATAAGCTTCCCTTCCCAGACATTCCTCTCTGCAAAAGGTATTTAATCTCAGGACCACCCTGAGAAGTAGATAGGTTGAGTTGAATAACTAGATGTAGGAGGTAGGTACATGAGTAGGGAGGGGCTCTTTGAATAAAATTGTGTGCTAAGGAAAACAGCCCAAACTATTGCTATAAAATGAAATGCTTGTTTGCTAAGGTTGCTGGTTGCTTCAGGTAACTTTGAGTTAGTTGAAGATGTTATGACTAGTGAGATACTGAGGAAAAGAGCTGGAGAATTCAACAGGGGAAATGTTCTGTAATCAAACAGCCTCTAGGAGTGATTTCACAGGGCAGGCATTTTCTTCTGTTTTAACTGGGAGTCCTTTTGGTGTAGTGTATTACACCCAGTAACTACCTCTGTTCATTGATTATCTTAGTGATCTAAAAAGAACCATCACTTAAAAATTACTTCCGAGGTCAACTCAGCAATACTAAATTTATATGCATTAGAAATCTCAGTGTTACCTTGTATATCGGAAAGATACTTATAGTCCTATTTGTTACTGCACTAATGTCCTCTATGTAGTCAGAATTAGGCAATGACAAGCAAAGTAATGAATACTGTAAAGCATACATACATTCATTCCACTCTCTACCCCAGGTGTGAATAATGAGTTTTTGATTCTGAGTAAAGGAAACACTCATGCCAGTGGATTCTGTCATTATTAAAATATAAATCAATGCATCAAAGCCTATTTGCTATGGTTGGATATGGGAAAGACTGAAAATATCTAATGCCTTCTGCAAACAGTTGTGGTTCTGATGCAACAGCTTCTGTTGACTTACTGAAAAGCTACCAGATTGTACCAATTTTGGTGCTATCAGCTTATTCTTAGATGGTTATAATAATAGAGATTTTTAAACTATACATTTTATAAAAACATTGCTATAATAAAAATAAAAATTTCTGGCTAATAATTCCTCTTATCCCTTTCAAAATACAAAGACAATACTGTTAAATAACAGATTAACATAGACTGTATGTTAAGTTTTAGTTCAAAGGTTTAGACTAGGGTTAAGAAATTTTTATATCAGTTGGAGGCCCAGGAAACATAAGGGGTATTAAAAGTGCTTATGAAAAAAATCCCCCAAAACTCCAAAAGCCAACTAACCAACCAACCAACCAACCAACCAACCAACCAACCAACCAACCCTACTACTGAAAACTCATACTACTTTCATGGGAAAGGCATTCAACCATCAGTTTGGTTGACAAACAAAAGACAAAATACCAACACTTTAGATAGGTTATTACCTATCAACAGTTATAATGATGTGTGGATAAAGCCCAGGAAGACAAGAAAATGGGGAAAGGTGAAGTGAATGGTGTAGCAGATCCATGGTTGCTATTTAAGGAATCATGAAAAGGTTTAGGAAGTCCAGTGAAAGTTTTTCCAGGATTTGAGGCTTTCAGTGCTAAAAACTGAGAAAGGCCCCATGCAAGATGGAAGAAAAACCAAACCAAACCAAACCAAACCAAACCAAACCAAACCAAAATAACAAACAAACAAACAAAAAACAGAATAACAATAAAAACAAAACAAAAATCCAAAAAACCCCCACAGAATCTCTAAACTACCCCTTACCTTGCTAAAAAATTTCTTGTACTTTTGCTTATGTCTACTCAGTGCACATATATTTCTTCACAATGTCACTGACATATTTATTTTTATCTATTGATACCATCATAAATAATATAGCCATGTCATGAGTTTTAGAATATCTTCTTCTGCTTTTGTCAATTATTAAAAATAACCAGAAAGACATTCCCTTTAGTAATAACAATGCCATGTTGTTGTGTGAATGGTTCTAGTCTGGACACCTAAGACCAGATAGACTTCCTGTTGCCGTGGTGAGTTACTACAAGATAGTAGACAACTTGTGTGGTGGCTTGAATGATATGTCTCTCATAACCTCAGGCATTTACATATTTAGTTGGTAGGCATAAGTCATTTGGGGAGGATTAGGAACTGTGGCCTTGCAGGAGGAAGTATGTCACAGGGGTGGGCTTGGAGTTCTCAAAGCCTCAGGTCATTTGCAGATAGCTCTCTCTGCTCTCTGCTTGTGATTTAAGATGTGAGCCCTCAACTTCTGCTCCAGCCCCTATGCCTGCTACTTTCTGTCATGGTTCCCTACCATGACAGATTTATCCCTTTGTAATGGTAAACCAAATAAATTCTTCCTTCTATGTATTGTCTTGTTCATGATATTACATCACAGCAATAGAAAAGCAACTAATACAGCTTTCAAAACCCAATATGTGTCAGGACAGGTGGCAATATGTCACACTATGGATAATGAAAGTAGGTTTTTTAGGAACCAATCTGAGAACAAATTGTCTAATTCAGACAAATTATGTATTTAAATCTGGCCCATCACTGCTACCAATCAATGCTGTCTTTCTTGATGACCACCTATTAGCTTTTCTTTGATTAAAATATATTTACAAAATAAATCCCCACAAAGGGAACAGAGTGACCTGAGACTACTGATACTTTTTTTTTCTAATATTACCATCACGACATTATTACCATTTGGCTAATAAGGAGGTAGACACTTAGATTGAATTGAATAACTGATGTGTTTTTATCATATGGATAGCAAGTTTTAATCACAACCCCTGTCTTGAGCTTGAAGTGTCCTGGATTCAGGGTAGAATCAGACTTAGCAACGGCTTCACAGACAGTTGAGTGTTACTACTCATAAGGAGTCACGTACATGCTTAAAAATTCACAAGAAGATATTTGGCACCTAATGTTCATTCTTGGTAGAAGCAGGTACATATGCAAGGTTGAAAAAAGGCTTTAACAAAATTTAAAACATCACAAATAAGAAATTATGCCTAGTTCAAAGCATTCCAGTAGTTCCCCAAACCAGCTGCAGATGCTTCCTAATAGGCCATGCACTTCGAGATGCTGTTAAATTAGATAAAAATCTTATCTTAATATTACACTAACTGGATGGATGGATAGCTTGTGACAGATCTACTCTCATTAGTTCTGGATTTTTGTGCGAGAAACATCTTAGCAAAACCTTATTTTTATCATGTGCTTCCACAGACCGGTATTTTCAATAGTATCATTCTGCTCACAGAATGAAATCCATGTTTCTGGTTGGTTCACAGCCAACATAATTCCAAACTGTTTTTACCATTTTGGTCTTTTAAACGATTTCCTTTATTGCAAAACCACCTACATTAAAAAGCTTATTTTTTTTTCTTTTTCTTTTTTAGGACATGGTTTCTCAGAAGCAGCTGAGAACATGGGATAATTGTGTGAACTTCAATTTCATTCAAGATTTATTTGCATATATTCTCAGTTTATAAGCAATAGCATGACCTAATTTGACATGACATACGTGCTATGGTTGTAACTAGAGAAAAAAAAAACATTTCATAGTAGTATTCTACAAAAAAAACAGAGCAAATACAATGTCAAATAGTGGCTTAAAATAAAGTATAAATAGATATTTCATATGTACATTCAAAAGAAAGAAAGGAAAACCATACCTAGATTTTTCAGAATTCCATGATAAATTTCACAAACAGAATGAAAATTATTAAGCACATTCCAATAAAGGGTATGAATTGGACCTATCAGGTTGACATGATTCTAAGATTTATAAATAGTAGAGCTGGGGATAAAACTAATTATATATTAATACATTAAACAAATTAGTTATTTTCCGTTTCTCAGAGTAGTGTGTGTAAGGAAGGATCTGAAGAGAAATATTCACTGATATAAAGTGTCTATCATGCATTAGCTTACTTAGCAGATAAATAGATCCCCTAACACATGCCACATGGTGTGGTTAATACCAGAGAGTTATCAGTGAATACAATACAGACCTTGCTGTCAAGTACCCTGTAGCCCAGAGGAAGGCAAATGCTTCTCTGAGACTTAAACATTTGGTATGAAACACTTACTCTTACTTTAAGAAATCGAGAAGACTTAACTCTACACAATATATATTTATTGAGCTTCTACTATGTGCCTGGCCTCTTTTGATAAAAAGTATAAATTATTCACATTATTGATAAGTGATGACAAAGTAAGATGATTATTGAATTGTATTCTACTGTGCTTTCTTTAGTTTATAAGACAGTAGCTGTTTGGCCCCTCATTGGGCAGTACTTCTAGTATTAATTTCAAACTAAATTTGTGAAACTATTTTTTTATTCAAATGATAAAATGGGAAGTAATTCCCTGTAGTCTTGCCTCTCCCCATTTATTTGCCAGAGAAAGTACATCACTGAGGATGAGCTTTTAGAGTTCAAAGACTCATGCTTTGAGCTTTTATAAACCTCCCTTTGCTTTCTGATGTGGTTTAAGATGTGAGTCCCTAGCTTCAGTTCTAGTGTCCATGTCTACTGCTTGTTGCCATGTTTCTGCACCATGATAGATTCTTATTCCTCTGGAAATGTAAGCTCAAATAAAATCTTTCTTCTATAAATTCTTTTGTTTTCTCAAGGATCCATATGCAATTGAACAGAGCACTTGAGTATTGTGTCTCTGTCTGGTAAAACAGAGAGACTCAATAAATGTTTTTCTTTAATTGAACTGAATTGAATCTAAGAGTTATACAGAACACAACTATAATGAACAAGAAAAATATTTAATTGGAAAAGCATTGTAACAATAGCAACAGCCCAAGACTCTCCTTAAGACTGACCAGCCTCTTGCACTTGAAGAGATGACCCCAAAGCTCTTAAATCCAATCCATCTTCTATGTAGCCAGGCAGTCATTTTGGTCTCATGTATGCCATTTGGCCATATATTGAAAATTAAGTTGAGTATGCTGCAAAATGATGTGTTTATGTGGGAGCTGAAAGGTGTGTGTGTTATTGATAGTAATATATACAAAATAACAGTACTCTAGTGTTTTAACACAGAATTATTTTGTTTCATTTCATTATATCCAGAAGTTTCTTTAAAATTATGCTCAATAAATTACAATATTGAGTTAATTTTTATCCATTCACAATAATATTTTCTTGGTACACCTTGAAGAACATAGTTGCAATATTTCCTGCTTTCCTGCTCTATTATGTCAGGAAGAGCATTACAAAGAATGTAGCATCTTGGCTTCCCTCACATATACTGAGTACAATTGAAAACAGGAGTGTAGGATCAATGCCAGCCAAGGTACTGACCTTCCTCCCTCCCTCCCTTCCTCCCTCCATCCCTTCCTCCCTCTCTCCCTACTTTCCTCTCTCCCTCTCCCTTTCTTCTTTCTTCCCTCCCTCCCTCCCTCCCTCCCTCCCTCCCTCCCTCCCTCCCTCCCTCCTTCCCTCCCTTCCTTCCTTCCTCTCTCTCTCTCTCTTTCTTCTTTTTTTTAAAAATTAAGAATTTAAAAAAAGTAGATTCTTCTTTCATATACTACATCCTGATCATAGTTTCTCTTCTCTCCACCTTTCCAGCTCCCCTTTTCCTTTGATTCTCTCCCCCTCGATTTGCTTTAGAAAAGAGCAGGTCTCCAAGAGAGGACAACCAAACATTACAAAACATGATACAAGAAGACAAGGAAAAGCACTCAGTACCGAGGCTGGGAAGGCAACCCAATAGGAAGAAAAGATTACCAAAAGAAGGCGAAGAGTCAGAGACACACTGGTTCCCACTGTTAGTAGTCCCACAAAACCACAAAGCTAACAGCCGTGATGTAGGCAGAGCACCTGATGCAGACCCTTGCAGGTCCCATGCTTGCTGTTCAGTCTCTATGAGCCCATGCAAACTTTGCTTAGTTGATGGAGTAGGCTATGTTCTCCTGGTATCCTCCCTCAAACTTAGTAATTATTTATTTTTTATCATTTTCATAGTAGAATGGCCTTTGTGTCTTACAGAGTCAATATTGTTCATTTTAAGGTATTTACCATTTACTTTTGTATATAAAGTGATGGATGGGTTTGTTCCCTTCAGTTTGAACACTCTTCTGCTTCCTGTTTTGAAATTGTTTTGTCAAGAGAGTTCTTAGACTTATAAGTGGCAATGTGCTCAGGAAGGTTTGCCTCCTTGTTGGGAACTTTCATTGGGATTTGAATGCCTCGCTTTAGGAGTTGGTTCTGATGAATGAGAAAATGGAGGGGCAGCTGATGTGAAATTGTTCAGTTGTTAGCTGCTTGGAGAAGAAGAGTCAGTTTTCTTTAAAAGTCCCTGGTAAGTTGGCCATGCTGCCATGGAAGGCCGCACACCTAAAAATATTTAGGCAGCACAAATTGGTCTCAATGAGTCTGAAGAAAAAAGGAACAGAGTTGGGTGAATGGGAAAGAGTAGAATAGATCTGGGAAGAGTTGAGGAGGGAGGGGAATATCACCAAAACACATCATCCAAAAATCCTCAAAGAATTAAGAAATAAAAATTAATGGATCTCTAGTAAAGCATATAAAATAGATTTTATAAATAAGAACATAACAATACAAATAGTTTGCTTCAATTTTCTGTGTCATCCTCAATAAATCTAACCTGTGGAAGTAGGAAAAATTCAAGACATCTTTCTATATACTGTCTCTTTTTTTAAAACAGAAGACACATATCTGCTGTCCTGATGATAATATTAGAGGAATTTGACCTGTATAGAATATGACTTGTAAAAACAAGTTAGTAAGTACAATTTAAGTGTCTAAATATGTTTGGTTAGATACAGTCTATTCTCATTTTAGAATTAAGAAGTCTGAGTCTTTTAAAAACAGATTTCTAGTAAACATATTTCTAGTTAGTGATAAGTTCAACCTGAAATTCAGTCTATTTCATTCTAATATGCTAATTTTCTTCTCAGGCTGAAATTGTTGAAACAGGTAGTATACACTTAGTTCTGTATACCAAAGATTGATCACTCCTCTATTTTGTCCAGCAAATGTGAGACCACTTGTGAAAATCTGAAAGTGTCAACAGCTATAGTAACATAATCCCTACAAAAGCCCAGCACCTGGTAGACTTGCCCCTGCCTTCTATCATTGTTATATTTCTTAGATATGATAAACACATTAAGTTTAGCTTTAAAGAAGCTATTACAATTCTAGATCAGAATAAAATATTGTAAAACATTTCATTTATGCAAATATTTTTTAAATTTAGAGGACCTGATTTTTTAGCTTTTATTGAATTCAGCATCATACTTAATAAGAAAGGGGATTCTTGATACACTTCAAGAATGTCTTGCATTTTGTCTCTGGGGTCTTGCTAGGGCAGGACCAGACGGGGGACACAGACCTCAGGAAGTGCAGGGGAGTCACAGGACTGCAGAGACAGGAGTCTCTCAGCTTCCGAGGGACAGAGCTGACTCAGCTATCACCCCTGCCCCCTCCCTGTGAGAAGAAGGCCTGCATCCTGAGCGGGCTTTAGCCCCAGGAATCAGCCAGGAGGCATACGCCTCAGGAAGTGCAGGGGAGTCACAGGACTGCAGAGAGAGGAGTCTCTCAGCTTCCGAGGGACGGAGCTGGCTCAGCGATCACCTCTGCCCCCTCCCTGCGAGAAGAAGGCCTGCATCCTGAGCGGGCTTTAGCCCCCAGGAATCAGCCTGGAGGCATACGCCTCAGGAAGTGCAGGGGAGCCACAGGACTGCAGGGACTGGAGTCTCTCAGCTTCTGAGGGACTGTGCTGGATCAGCGAACACCTCTGCCCCCTCCCTGCTAGGGAAGGACTTCTCCCCAAGGCCGGCTTCAGCCCAAGGACTCAGGTGAGATCCGCCATTTTGTCTCTGGGGTCTTGCTAGGGCAGGACCAGACGGGGGACACAGACCTCAGGAAGTGCAGGGGAGTCACAGGACTGCAGAGACAGGAGTCTCTCAGCTTCCGAGGGACAGAGCTGACTCAGCGATCACCCCTGCCCCCTCCCTGCGAGAAGAAGGCCTGCATCCTGAGCGGGCTTTAGCCCCAGGAATCAGCCAGGAGGCATACGCCTCAGGAAGTGCAGGGGAGCCACAGGGCTGCAGGGACTGGAGTCTCACAGCTTCTGAGGGACAGTGCTGGATCAGTGAACACCTCTGCCCCCTGCCTGCTAGGGGAGGACTTCCCCCCAAGGCCAGCTTCAGCACAGGGCTTCCCTCCAGGACAAGCTTCAGACCAAGTACTCAGGCGGGACCAGCTGAGAGGCACAGGCCTCAGGAGTAGAAGGGGAGTTGCAGGGCAGCAAGGAAAGAGCAAGCTCTAAGACACCAAGAACTTCTAACACCAGGGATCAAGAGATGGCGAAAGGCAAACGCAAGAGTCCTGCCAACAGAAACCAAGACTGCTTGGCTTCACCAGAACCTAGTACTCCCACGTCAGCAAGCCCTGGATATCCCAAAACACCAGAAAAGCAAGATTTGGATCTAAAGACATATCTCACAATGCTGATAGAGGAACTTAAGAAGGACATGAATAACTCCCTGAAAGAAATACAGGAGAAAACAGATAAAGAGATACAAGCCCTTAAAGAGGAAACAAAAAAATCCCATAAAGAGTTACAGGAGATCACAAGTAAACAAATAGAAGCCCTTAAAGAGCAAACCCAAAAATCCCTTAAGGAATTGCAGGAAAACACAAACAAACAGGTGAAGGATCTGAATAAAACCATTCAGGACCTAAAAATGGAAGTAGAAACAATTAAGAAATCACAAAAGGAGACGACCCTGGAGTTAGAAATCTTAGGAAAAAAGTCAAGAAATGTAGATGCAAGCATCACCAACAGAATACAAGAGATAGAAGAGAGAATCTCAGGGACAGAAGATAACATGGACAACATTGACAGAACAATCAAAGAAAATGCAAAATGCAAAAAGACCCTAACCCAAAACATCCAGGAAATCCAGGACACAATGAGAAGACCAAACTTAAGGATAATAGGTATAGAAGAAAGTGAAGACCTCCAACTTAAAGGGCCAGTAAATATCTTCAATAAAATTATAGAAGAAAACTTCCCTCACCTAAAGAAAGAGTTGCCCATGAACATACAAGAAGCCTACAGAACTCCAAATAGACTGGACCAGAACAGAAATTCTTCCCGCCACATAATAGTCAAAACACCAAATGCACAAAACAAAGAAAGAATACTAAAAGCAGTAAGGGAAAAAGGTCAAGTAACATATAAAGGCAGGCCTATCAGAATTACACCAGACTTCTCACCAGAGACTATGAAAGCTAGAAGATCCTGGGCAGATGTCATGCAGACCCTAAGAGAACACAAATGCCAGCCTAGACTACTATACCCAGC
>JADRCD010158536.1:0-13397 GCA_019843815.1 Montemys delectorum
TTTTTCTAAGCTGTCTCTTTGCTCAAATGATGGTAGCCTCAAATGATGGTATTCTTTGTTGTAGAGAAGCATTTACGCCTGGTGTAGTGCAATTTAGTAATTGTCTTACTATCAGTATACTGTTCAGAAAGTCTTTTCCTATGCCATGGAGATCAAGATTATTCCCTACTTTCTTTTCTTACCAGTTCAGAGTATCTGATATTATGGTAAGATCGTTAATCCATTTGGAATTGAGTTTTTTCCAGGATGATAGATATGAATATCTTTTCATTCTTCTACGTGCAGCTATCCAGTTTGAGCAGCACCATTTATTGAAGATACTTTCTTTTCTTTGGTGTGTATTTTTCACTATCCATCAAAAATTATGTATCTGTTGCTGTTTGGGTAATTTCCAGTTCTAGTCCATTGTTTTTTTTTTTTTTTTTTTTTTTTTTTGGTTTTTTGGTTTTTTGAGACAGGATTTCTCTATGTAGCCCTGGCTGTCCTGGAACTCACTCTGTAGACCAGGCTGGCCTCGAACTCAGAAATCCACCTGCCTCTGCCTCCCAAGTGCTGGGATTAAAGGTGTGCACCACCACCGCCCAGCCCAGTGACTGCTTTTATGCCACTTCAGTACCATTTTTATTAACATAGCTCTCTAATACAACTTAAAATTTATGATGATTATAGCTCCAGCAGTTCTTTTATTATTCAGTATTGTTTTAGCTATCCTAGTTGGTGGTTTTGTTTTTGTTTTTTTGTTTGTCTCTATTTTAAGTGAAAATTGTCCTTTCACTTCCTGAGAAGAATTCTGTTAAAATGTTGATGGGCAGTGCATTAAATATGTAGACTCAATTGGTAGAATTGGAAGAATGGACATTTTTGCAATATTTGCAATCAGTGACATGGGACATCTTTCTATCTTCCTCTACTTTTTTTATCCGTGTATTAAGGTTTTATTATACATTTTTCTTCTTGTAGTAGATGATAATTAACCTGAAGACCTACAACTAGACAATGTTCAGAGAGTGAAAGACTTTGCAGTATTCAGTTCTAAATGGGATGCCTTTATTAAAATCCTTCCCTCAAGGCTCAGGGATTTCTGTCGAAAAGGAGTTAGAAAGACTGCAATGGCCAGAGACAGAGTAACTGGCCAATGCAGAATGAACTCCATGGTTTATTTGTTTATTTATGTTTTTCTTTTATTATTGAAAATTGTGAGATAGGTAAGGGAGGGAGGAGGCAGAGAGAGAGAGAGAGAGAGAGAGAGAGAGAGAGAGAGAGAGAGAGGGAGGGAGAGGAGATGGAGAGAATGAAGTAGGGTGGTAAGGAGATGTAAAAGATGTGGAAAGAGTTGAGGAAGGGAAAGCAGGATCAATATATTGAATGACAAAACATTTTTAGTTAAAAATTTGTTGCTTCCTGCAGCTGAATACGAATGGGTTTTCTGGGAGAGTAGTAGATGGTGAGAGGGGATTAAAAAGTGAGACCGAGCCATGGTGTGCTTTCAGTTTGCCATGTGTATTAAACTGTGCCTCCTACAAGCAGGCAGGCAGAAACCCCTTCCCCAGTCTGTCAGCATCTTGGAGCCCAATCAGCATCTTCATCTTTGGTCTCTGGAGGTGGGAGTTCCTGAGTAGCAGGGACTGGGCGTGGCTATTAGCAGGAACCTCAAGGCAGAGAAGTGGCAGGGACACAAAAGGATTTGTCAGGAAGCCTGCCCCATGAGGGCTGGCCATTTGTGGCAAGACAAGGTCTGAGAACCAGATCCTGGATGGAGGACGGTCACAAAAATTTAACTTATAATTAAATTTTTAACTTAAAAAAAAAAGAGTAGATCAACCTGTCTTTTAGTAGCAACCTAGTGACATTATCAAGGCCTTCTAGTACTCTCAGCCATTTGAGAAGTTAAGTAAATTTCTCTTCATGGTAAAAGTTAATTTGAAGTTTTATATTTTTACAGGAGAGGAACAACTTTTTATCCATTAATATAAAGTCAAAGGTATGTAAAATCATTTAAATAATACTCACTGCATTGACGTAAATCTTTTATTGGCCCTCATTTATTCTTTGTCCAAGAAATCATATTTAACTAATGCCTTTTCATTCTTCAGAAATTTTTATACAATTAAAAGCAGTCCGTAGAGTTGGGAATAAAGCTTGGTGGTGGAGTGCTTGCCTGTCACACATGATGATGGTTCAAGTTTCCACACGCAGGAAAGGGACACTAAAATAATATGCATGATTATAAATAATCTTGTACATAGAACGTACTCTAATCCTCAACATTCAATTTCTATAAAGTGTATTTCTCCATTAATGTATATTGTCTACCTCATTTTTAAAAATAGTGACATAATTTTTCAATGTGTACTTGTGGTAAGTAGT
The DNA here is from genome assembly GCA_019843815.1 of Montemys delectorum. Classification (NCBI taxonomy): domain Eukaryota; kingdom Metazoa; phylum Chordata; class Mammalia; order Rodentia; family Muridae; genus Montemys; species Montemys delectorum. The sequence goes on from JADRCD010158536.1 coordinate 2,368, forward strand.
AGCCATGAACAGTTTTGAAGGACATTATTTGGGACTCTGATATGTGATAGGAAGGTGATAATGCCCCTTACAAGAGGATGTGATCAAATTCATTTGATGAGCTAATGGAGTAAAGCTGATCTTCTTGAGGTCTATGCAAAAGCTTTTCCCCAAGAAGTAGGTGTATACTGGGGTGAATAGAACTCATAGACTTTAAAGGCATTATAAACCTTAAAAATGTCATAACGGTCTTTATATCATTATGTCTTAAGGTGTCGACTCACTTTGTAACCTGATTTAATATGTGATGTTAAGTTACTGATTAGATAATTTGGAATATCTCATCCAAATATACGTGTGTGTGTGTGTGTGTGTGTGTGTGTGTGTGTGTGTGTGAGAGAGAGAGAGAGAGAGAGAGAGAGAGAGAGAGAGATTTAGAATTAATCACATTACTTCTAGTATTGTTTTAGGAGAGGGAGAAAAGGGACATAGTTACATGCAATTTTTAAGTATTAGATGGTTTCTTCCACAGAAATAGACAATTGAAGTAGCTTGGAGAGAAGCTGCTGAGTGGTTTTGAGCAAGAGGCTAGCATCCTCTCCAGAGCAGTCGGCACTGATGCAGTTTTCTGTAAGTTAAAATTTAAGCTCTGTGAGTGCTATGGGTATTTACTCAAAACACAGAAATAAAAGCTGTTCTATCTACCTCTTTTAGTCTCCTTTTAGTCTTCCACAATAAAGTGATTGATACTGCTTCATAGAGATGCCTCCTATGATATAGCTGGTCAACCATGAAGATCATCAGAGAACTGTTTGAACAATGAACAGTGATTAATACAGAGATTCATAACTGGCAAAAATGCAGTGAATAAGTTCCTGTGGCATACTCAGCCCCAATGGGACATGACTATCATACACTCTCCCTCAAGGTTTAAGGAATATTTCAGAAAAGGAGAGAGAATGATTTTTCAGAGGTAGATATCTGGAACACTTGGGGAAAATAGTGCACTGGGGACATGCCAAGACTCATGTATTCACAAATTCATGACTGCACAAGACCAAACCAGTCAATATTCCAGTATGGATGGGAGGGGCATATGAGCTCCAACTCATAGCTGAGAAGTTATTATCAGTGGTCCCTGCAGTTTATTATGACAATGGATGGTTCTATACATGTCTATATATGGACATCACTAATGGACTCAGTGGGTTATAAAAAAGAATAAAAGGGAATATCAAATTGGGAGAAGTTGTGGAAGGGGTACAGAATAAATATAATCAAAATACATTTGCATGTTCATATAAAATTCTCAAAGAATAAAAACAAAATCAATCAGAAAAAAGAATTTTTTTCCATTAGTCTTCTTCCCTATGAGATCTTGAAGTCATCCATTGGGTAACTGCTTATCAAATGAAGATACACTGGTAGAAATGTCAGGATACGGCCATTTTAGAACATGGATGATCATCCAGTCCTCACATGAAGAAAATGCCCCTGACTTTGATGGGTACAGTGTCATTCTTGGTTGCAGTCATTATGTAGAGAAACTGAACTGGTCAGGATTTCCAGAACCTGCCGAGACTTACATAGCTGGTGTATAACTGGGCTGACTTCTATTAAGAAAACCTATATAATTTTACTATACCAGAACCTTCTGAGAAAAAAATGTTGAAATGCTATATTTTTAAACTTAGCAGCTTTAATGAAACTGTATAAGTATATCTTGACAGCAGCAAAAAAAAAAAAAATTCAGAACATTTTATCTCCTAGTGAACAATTCCAGGTAAGTCTAATACATAGCTCAAGAGCAAAAAGTGAAATATGTGTGATATGTATGTATCTTAAATCATATATGTCTTTATCTGGGATTCAATACTTCCACTAAATTCTTGAATGGCTTTTTGAAGACATTATGAATTAGGTAACCAAGGTGCTCAGCCAATATTCTCAGTGTTTCTGTTTATGTAACAATTGGATGGATATATTGTCACTGTACATTTTCCCCTAGCTTCTTATGATAACTCAGGGTAGGTTATGATTTTTATGTTGGCATAAAATTCAGCTATTATAAATCTGAGCTATTCTTTCAGTAACCTTAATGCTTAGGCAAAGATGCTGACTGATCGATTATATAATGATCTACTACATTCATTCTCCATAATCCATTTGTTTTGCCTCTAAAATCAAAACCTTAAAATATGTAGGAATAATTTTCATTAGTTGATGGAAAATTATAGCTATAGTATTTTTCTATGACCTGATATTGGTTAAAATACAGACCAGAGTGTTATTAAAAATACAACATCTTAATCTGTAAAAACCTTTTATTCCTTTACATCCCAACAACAGTGTCAACAATATATATTCAGGGTCTGTAATCTCTCTGAATAGTTATTTTCAGAGGGGAAGTTAGGTTGAGAACACTGGAGTTTGAGTTTTGCACACACTAGTTTTATATTTGACATCCTTTTTTATTCATTCAATCATTTATTTTACTTGAGCTTTTATCTAGTGAAATGCATATCTATCTACTGAATTTTTACAATGTACTGCACAGGGATGTACTGCCAGTATAAAAGAAAAAGTTGTAATGTGGGTAGTAAAAGAGTAGATATGTATACAGAGTCAATGGAGTCCCTGAGGACACTGGAAAATGGCTAGAATAAAGTACTCAGGACAAAGAACAGTGTAATATGGGACTTCCTATAATTTTGTTGCTTATAGTTTGTACAATCTTGGCTTACTGGGTGAGTTATGATGAAGGCATCCTAAAGGGTTGTAGTGAAGATGGAAGTTATGAAAGTATATTCTTAATGTGAAGAAAAGCAGAGGGTGGAGGGTAGGCATGTTTAGACATGTATGTAGACTGCTCCAATTTGGTGTATGTGTAAACTTGACAGGATGGTAGATGTGCATGGATGATTCCTCCCATCATCTAGAGAGTGTCACCTAGTAGGTAGTGTAGGCTACCTTAGAAGAATGTTGAGTTGGATGTTAACTATCTGTAATCTTTTACTTAAAAAACACAGCAAATGAATGATAACTTTTCTTCTTGAAAATATGTATGGTTTTTGTTTGCATATTTTTTGTAGACAGGGACTTGCTTTGTAGTCCAAGATGGCCTTGAAGTTCTGATCATTCTCCACTAAATTACCTAGTCCTGTGATTGAGGCATGTACCCAAATGTGGCTTGCACCTTTTTTGGCATTTCTGAGTACTTATTGCATAATTGAAAAGAGGCTGTGTAAAGAATTAGCAGAAACGTGACAAAATTATTATCTCTTCCTTGACTTTGTTGGCTACTGTATGGCTCAAAATGCATTTTCCTCTTACCCATCTGAAAATTACTGGAAAAACTGAAAATGAGAGCATTATGAGTATGTGCATCACAAATGATGATGTATTTTGCAAACAATGTATAGTGTCATCATTCAGTGGGGACTGTAGCCTCATATTACTCTAAGAAGTCAAACACATTTTTCTTTGAATCTAGCATCCTTTTCCCTTGCCTCATTTGCTTTTTCATCTCCACTTGTTCAAACTGTTTTGTATCTTTTCTTCTCCCTCTCCTTGTTTGATCTACATATCTTCATTACTTTATTATGACACTAATAGTTATTCCTAGTCATGCCTGTATCTAGAGAACTTGAAGGTTTCTCACTCTACAAAGTTTTCAAATGCTATTGATTGCACTTCTTTTAATGTTAGTCCTTGTTAATTATCTAATGTCCTATGTTAATGACCTAATATTAAAGAATTTCCTAGGGTGGCAGGAGAGGTCAAGATTTTTAGTGAGAAAGATGAAAATAACTATAGTACAGTTTAGATTCTTTAAGCCACAAAAGAAACACTTGTCTTGCCAAGTCATTATTCTTAAGTTCTAAACGATAGACAAACCTATTACTTCTGTCTCCCAAATTCAGGTTTGCCAGGAAAACAAAATTGTGGTTATAGAGAAATCAGTTATAAATATTTCTAGAATACATTGTTTGAGAATTTTATACAATATACAATGGATTTGACTCCAAGCTCCCCCACTCCAGCTACAATTCCTCAAACCCCTCTAGCACATTCCTCTCCCAACTTCACAATTTTAAAACATACTGTATGCTCAATGCATTTACTTCTATGGCAGGCCTGGGCTTGATTCTCAACACAACAAAGACAGAAATTAAAGGGAAATTCCAGGTGAGAACAGTTTCTTGGGGGAAGCTAAGTGGCAATGGTATTATTACAGCTTTTCCAATAACATTTGTGAAGATTGAAAAACTGTCTTCCTTCCGGTTGTATACAGATACACTCAAAATTGTTTCTGTAGAATTCAGATTTATTTTTCTACTTATACTGAAATGAATAGATTTTTTTTTCTGCCTTGATGGGATGTCTTTGATTTTTTTTTTTTTTACCCCTTTGCTCCTTATCTCAGGAAAAGGCTGGACATTACAGAAGAGTGAGACAGAAAATAAGACTGAAGAAAAGGTGAGATGAACTTTTACATGGGAAGTATTCTTGGTTCAGTGAGAATTATAGTAATTAGACTCAGAAAACCTGGGCTTAAGCTTCTCTCACTGTGCAAGGTTGCACAGGTTATTGGATGTTTCCTGTCTTGGTTTCCTTATATCCTCACATGGCAGTACTTAATTCCTGTCAGTAGGACTTGAATAAGTTATCATATACAGCCAGCTAGCATGGTATTAGCTCAGGGCAGCCCGTAAATGACTTTGATATTATTCTTTGCTTTTCAAATGCCTCAAAATAACACATGGTCTACTCAGATTTTTTTTTAAAATATAAAACTCCATCTTCTAGAGCTTTCCTTTAGATTGCATGTGGCAGCATCCTCACTGGTACTCCTTGTTATGGGACAACACATATTTTGGTGTCCAGGCTTTCATTTTGCTACTTCCTATCTGGATAAAATAAAGTGAAACCGCCCCTACCAATTCAATGTCTCAGAAAGCCCCAAAACTTTCTTCAATATTTCTAAAAAATGTTACAAGGAAATGCTCATGATTGCCTTGTCCTCTCAGCTCCTATTTCTATCAACATTATCTAGATGCTTCCTTTCATCAGTTTTTGTCAGCCGTAACTTGGTATTAAATAGAGATACCTTGGTGCTGAAGAGGTGGCTCAGCCTTTGCTGGTAGAGTATGGTTTCCAGCACCTAGGTTGGACAGCACACAATCATCTGCGACTCCAGCTGCCAGGGAGCCAACACTCTCTTCTGGCCTCTGAGGATACCTATACATGTGTCATACTCACAGAGAGACGTATGTATACACACATAAAATCTTTAACAAATAGCAGAAATACATACACTTGTCTCTCTCTTTTACATTGTATAATTCTTACAACAAAAAGAAATATAATGAGAAACTAGAAGAAAAACACCAAGGTTAGACACAATTTAACATATGCTACATTCGCTGGGGCCTTCCCCTCACCCTTTCCCAGCTTTGCCTCCCTGTGACTCTACAATTTTATATCATAACCTGACATCCAAGAAGTAAACTTGCAGAATATCTATTTATCCTGCTAGCCTCAAAAGCAGAGTAATATATAATCCTGACTCAGAAAGTGTATGTGTGTGGGGAAAGTGAAGGGGAGAGGAAGAACTATTTGAAGGATATTAATATCAAAGACTTAATTTGGTCGTTTTGCAGAGTTGAGTTAATGGATTAAACTTGTGGCTGTTTCATGTAGTTTTGTCAGAAAGTGATGTGTCAGAATTTTTACATCTTTTAAGCTGACGGGAAGCATCAATCATAGGTAAAAATTCTCCTGCTGATCGCTCTCTTTTCTCTCGTTATCAGAAAAGAGGAATTTATATGTGATTTTTCAACAGAAATAGGAATAGAAGAAAGACAGTTCATTTCAAAGACACTTTAAAGTGCCTGGATTTCTATTTAACTTTGAAAACAAACTTAAACTGATATTCTGAATTCTATTAGTGATCATGACCGCACCGGCCCCCATTATCAGTCCTTACACCTTGACTTGGATCTAATGGGAAACCTTCCAAAGTGCGATGCCGTGGTTATTTGTGACTCATCTCTGCAGATTCTGGGAGAGGGAAGAAAGTTAACATTCTGCACACTTACTTGGTGCTCAGCACTATTCTAATTGGCTCTTTGCATCACAGTTTATCTCATATATAGTCCTCACGGTAACCATTTGCAGAAGCTGTTGCATTTCCCATTTAACAAATGAGGTTACTGAAGCTCAAAGAAAGTAAGTGACTAACCCAAGGTTATTAAGCTCATAATAGCAGATACAGGTATCGTACTCCAATCTTTCAAAGCTTTAACTCCACATAATCTATTCACAGTCAGGAATGCCTTTCTTAAAACTGTAAATAAAACCAGCTTAAATTTATGTCAGAATTTACAAGTTATCACTTAAGATAAAAGAAAAAAAGGAGAAGAAAAACATGCACATCATGAGGGGAGCCTTATTAGTGTAAGTTAATACAAAATGGCTCAGACTAAAATTCATAATAATCTTTTCTTTGAGTTTCCACTGCCTCACTAATAGTACCGTGACCTGGTTACCTATTGAAGCTTCAGTTTTCTCAGTGTAAAATGAAGATGTTGAGCTGAATGATCTTTTACAGTCTTTTCTGAGCAAAAATATTCTTTGTTTCTAAATAAGAAATAATTGAATAATTTACATTTGTCAAATTCGTTTTACTAATGAAATTAAAGAAAAACAGAAGTAAAAAGAGACAGACATGAAGAAAAAAAGCAATGCTAATCATTTACCCATATTATATTTAAGTTTATACTTCCATTGAATACCATTGATAACCCTCCTATATTGCTATTAACCCCCATTTCATTGAACAGAATGACTCAGGAAATGAAGCAGTCCACTCGTCTCCACTATCTAGATAATATCTAGAGAGTCTCTCTGTAGAAAAAGTTTTTTAAAATCACTATAAAAATAAATTCACTGCTCTAAATATCTCTAGTTATTTGTACTAGACCCATTCAATCACAGAGTTAGATAAATATGGACCATAGCACTCATAAAACTTGTATTGTATAGTATTGACATATAGTCTATTCATAAAGAAATATTTTATATATATATATTATATATATATATATATAGTACAGTCTATATGATCATAGATGTAAGGTTATCTACTGAAGCTTAGTTAGTTTATACAACAGTGGGGCCATAGTCCTGAAGAAAACTGACTCTTGCTCCTCCAATATTCATTAGCTACCATCTAGGAATGGGGGCCTTATAAGCCCCTGCCCTATACATGGCAGAATGTTGATGGGTTGACATTGTGCAAGTTTTCTACAGGCAGTTGCAGCTGCTGCTGTGTGTTCATGAGTATAATAGCCCCATTGTGTCCAGAAGTCTCCTCTGATCTATGCCTCTTGTAATCTGTGCCTCTTATAATCTTATAATCTTTGTGCCTTTCCTTTCATGATGTTCCTTGAGCCTTGAGGAAGGAGGTGATAGAAATGTCTCGTTTACGTCTGAGTATTCCACATAAATCTTCCCTCTGTGCTCTGATTAGTTGTGAGTCTCTGTTAGCCACTGTCAATCACAATAAAAGGCTTCTCAGATGAGGGGTGGGGAATGATCTAATCTGTGGACACAGGATAAGAATAGTTTGAGCATCTATCTGTTTATCTATGAAGTAACAGGAGTAGATTCTCCTCTAAGGTACCTAACCTTCCCAGCCAGGGGTTCTTGGTCAGGTTTACAATACTATCCATGACTTCTTACGCTCTTTTAGGTAGAACAGGGAGTACATTCAATAAGAAATCTGTAAACATTCATGCTACTGTTTTGTGATTGGGCATGTTTTGCCAAGGTGGACATTATTGTAGCTCACATGGATCTCCCTTAGCAGCCCAGATAGCACCTTCAGTCATTGTAAAAGCTAGTCAGCTTGAATACTCTGTTTCCTGAGGCTAGAGTATGTGTTGTCTTCAGGAATAGAGTATTATCATCTTGTTATTGCCAATGACGAAGGGAAATGCTGACGGTCGGTATTATAGTTTTTAAGGAGTCTCTCTTGACTTCCTTACAAACAGCTCAAAGTATCCTATCTTTGACATTGGGCTTTTGTTTGTTAGCCCAATGGATTTTCAAAGGAGCATTATCTTGGGTATACTATATTTCCAAATACTTATGAGTTCCAACATCTTAGTAATCTAACTGCTAGACCCTTTCTAAATCTTCATCATCTGTAAAAAAAAATATACCAAATTAGCCATCATGAAAATGCTATGAAGAAAAAGTTATTATACCTTGCAATTAAAACATGAATTTCTGTTGTTGTGGGTAAGCCAAACTTTCCACACCAAGCAAGAGAATTTTATCTTCTCCTTAAGAAAAATGAGAAGGGCACATGAGTTGAGTGATCCAGTATGGAACGAATGTGACACCCCATTTGAGCTGTAGTAAGAAGAATAGATGGTTGTGGAACCAGGGAACATAGTTGAACTTGGTAGCATCACATTGTGGTGAAGCAGGTAAAAGGAAAATTGCTGTCTACTAGGACCGTATGCCTAGGGATGGAGTGAGATGGATTGGCTTGACAAATACATAAGAGATGAAACTGGCAGGACTTGGATGTAGTTAGTGAGGAGGAAATATACTAAGGATAACTCTTTGGTTTCTCTCACATTTACCTGGATGATAGAACAGTAAATAGGCTAGATTAGGGGCATTTATAGTAAATATATGTCAGAGTGTAATGTTCAGTTAAATTTTCTTCTTAAGAACATTTCCTGATGGACCATTTTGTTAATGCTTTGACCTTCCTTAAAACAAACAAATATTTCCTAGAAAGAGAATGACTAATAAAAATGATAATGTATATTTGAAAGGAAAAGTCCCTTGATCACTTCTTGATGTTTTCAACTTCATTCCATCAGTTGTACTCTCCCTTTAGTAACCTTGTCACAAAATTTGAAAATTCATTGAATTGTGGCTAACTAACAGCTACCATTTTGAGAAGTGAGAAATACAGATGCCTTTGGCTTGATTAGGAACTTTTCTTTGAACAAATTATTTGTTCGAAATGAAATAGGTTAGGTATTTTGTTGTGATATCATGTTTGAAATTGATGGTAAGTCACTCTTCAGTTTCCAAATGGCCAATATGACATGTTCTACTTCAGTAGGTCTGCTTTTCTACCTCTTTGATACCTTCTGGGTAAAATACTTGACATGTTTGCAATGAGCTTTGGATAGTATTGAAAAAATAATAATGATATCTCATATGAGAAATACCAGTACATATCATTTTATATGTCAAGAAAACTAGCGAGAGGGTATTCATTTGTTTCTGAAATGGTAGTGCATCATCTCACAGCAATCTTCATTTGAAATTGAGAGTTAAACAGGTTGATCTAAACCTGTTATGGGAAACACACAAAACCCTCTTTTATACTTTTAGAGCATCATCAACACAGTGACTTTGGATACAGTTTTCTACATGTCGGACATTGTGATATACATGTGAAATGTCCCAAAGGGTCCATGCGTTTGGACACTTGGTTCTTAGTTGGTGATAATAGAGAACTGTGGTAGGTGTGGATGAACCACAGGTTGCTGGGCCTTGAGAATTATAATCAGGTTTTATGTGTTCCCTTGGCCTTCTGCTTCCCAGTGGGAGTAGGTGTGCCAAAATTGGCTACAAGGTCCTGCTGTTCAAGACAAAGTTAGTCCTAACTGCTATCCTCCCCACCATGATGGACTATGTTCCCTTAAACTGTGGACCAATACAATCCTTTCTTTCTAAAGCTTATTTAGACAGGTCAGTTGATGATAGTAAAAAGTAACTGCCACAATAGGTTTTACACTATGTGCCTTTCAGATATTACCCCATCACTCCCCCATGTGAGATAGATATTGTTATAACCAGGAGAAATAGGAGGCAAAATGCCACAGATTATAAATGACATGGCCTCAATGTCAGTACATAATAGAAACATTTGTACAAGAGTCAACAATAGAAAGGATGGTGAAAAGTAAAGAAAGGCAAAAAAAAAAAATGTTTCCTCAATTATTTCTGAATATTACCAACACAGTATTTTCTTATGTAAATTCATGCCAAGGATCATGACTTCTGATGTATCCAGTCAGGCTGTTGTAATGATACCTATTTTTCTGTTACTCTGTAGTTGTCAGAAGAACCTACTCCATAAGGGATGAAAGACATGGAAAAGAAGAAGGCAGAGCTTTTCTATTCAAAAATGATGCATCCTAGTGAATCCATAAAAGAATCCATAGTAAGATAGAAATGACTCACATACACTGATGCTATGGGGACCCAAAAATAGGTTTAGAGCTTCTGTTGTAACTAATACTTCTCTCTGCTACAGTCTTGGCCCAAGAGCCACAGGCTTTGTAAGGACTTCAGTCTCATCTGACAGCTCACATCTGAAAGGTTCTTGAACGTTCAGTTACTAGCTGAGGGGCTGTTCCCTTTATTCAAAAGGGAGAACAGGGACAAGACCAATGGATAGCAGTTTCAAGCTAAAATTAAACATAAGTCTTTGATAGTTAGAAAGAACAAAATAAACACCAGCTAAAGAGAGGCAAAAGAGTTAGGTTTTCAAACCTGGGACAAAGGACTGAGGTATCTACTTAACTTATCAAAGCTGACACAGGCTGCCAGGTTCTCCTAGTATCCCTTGGTCCTTTACTGTTACAAGGCCTTGCTGGCTGGCATACATTCTCTGTTTGTGAGTTCCAGTTTGCTGGCTGCTGTATCTGGTTTCTCTCTCTCCCCATCTCCCCAATCGGTTCAGGGTCATGTTCACTCTAGACTCCCCCAAATGTCCCTGTTCTCTTTCACACATCTATAATAAATCTTTTCTGCTACTGTAACTAGGAGCAGGCATGTTTCCTGTCCTTTTTCATTCATCTGGTGCTGAAACCTGGGACCAGTCATCTCCTTTCCTTTCCTTTCCTTTCCTTTCCTTTCCTTTCCTTTCCTTTCCTTCCCTTCCCTTCCCTTCCCTTATCTTTCTCTTTCTTTCTTTCTTTCTTTCTTTCTTTCTTTCTTTCTTTCTTTCT